>KN506904.1:5374-23071 GCA_000787155.1 Scartelaos histophorus
CTTTCTTTTCTCATGTTTGTTTTGGGCACTTTCCTCAGTCACCAGTCATGAGCGTGGTAATTATGCCTCTGCCATTTTGCTGTGTGTTGATTGGTTGGTCTCTCTCTTCCTCTTCTCTGGTTTATGTCAGTTGTGCTCAAGTCCTGAGTCCTGTCATGGCAGTACACATGATGGCTTCAAGTTATTGTACTTCCTCTTTCATATACAGTATTCAAATTAATACAGCTGGACAATATGACTTCTAAACACAGGTTAATTTTAATTATATAAAAATATAAAAGTATATAAAACATCATTCAAGCTCACTCATTCATTCACTCGCGCATTCACTGATACTATTTTCTGTTCTGATTTACTTCAAAATTAAATTGTAACTTATAATCAGACAAACCTGCTGTTTCTTAGTCCTACAACAGACAATTACACAGAGTCAATTCAAAAACATTTTATGTATGAAAGATCTTTTGGTGTTATGCACTATTTTATCATGTAATGTCAAACTCAGCTCAGGATTCAAAGCACGTCTGGTACAGGAAAAACACTAACCCAGAGGAGCCCTCCCTCTGTCCTCCTCCGTTCCGTCACAGCTCTTGTGTCTGGATCTGGTCATGTGTTGGTGTTTGTCTGTCAAAAATACTTCTTTAAGTTTTCTGTTTTCTATCCTGAAAATAAAAAAACCCAACAACTTGGTTAATGGTCAGGAATCTCTCTAATATGTAGAGTGAGTTAGATAAATTCAGATAGCATATTTGACTGTTGCATCGAGGTTTGCTGTGCTGCCTCATGAGTTCTGAGGTTCATTCCTGAACTGTGGAGGTTGTTTGCAGAGTTTGCATGTTCTCTCTTTGCTATGGAAGATTTCAAATTCTTTCATCACCATGAAAAAACACCCCCTAGTGCTACTGCTTCAGATTGGGGACTTACATCAATCATAAAATTTTTGCATTGTTATTGCAAAAATCATTTAGTGTTTCCAAAATCCTTTTTATGTTTCATAAGCTTGATTTCTTTGTATTCAAAGACGAGTTCTCCCCCTTCACAGTAGATTCTGTTTAATGCACAGCACTTTCACCACAGTAGTCATTATTGGTTACACCTCACTGTCCCAGTGTCAGCGCAGGGTGAGATTTATCACTGTAAGACAGATACTTCTTCCTCTTCGTTTGCTGTCCTGTGCACATTTGTTTGTATACTGTGTGTATACTGTATTACAGTCCTTTTGGTGTCTTACCTTTCTTTCATTGTGTTTTCTCCTCCATTTTCTGGGTCAAGGACACATGTTCTCAGACCCTACAACTATATATGCAGCTCTTAGTTTTCTTCTACAGAGAAAGTCAGCATTAAGGCATGCTTCCATGGGGATGTGATTGGGCTTGTACAGCAGACTGCAGTGCTATCCTCTATGAACACTATACTCATTTTTGTTAGAAAAAATTACTCCTTAGAGGGACTATAGATGGAAAATAGCCATTGGGCTAATCCTGGCATATTTACACATTGTATGTTCATTAATTAGATATTGTCCCTTTGAATAAATCTAAACATAATGTGTCTGTGGACCGCCCTTGCGCCCTTTGCTTATGCCCTCTGCCCAGTGGAAGTATAGCATTGGTGCTGCTTGGTGAGTTCTCAGAGTGCTGTGGTTTCTGCTCATGAGGAAGTGTGTGCTCCTGGACTTGGCCCATCTCTTCTGAATTGTTGTTCACTCTCATCTTCCTGTACCCCCTCCCTGGCTGTCCTGCTTGTGCATGGGCTCTGTCTGCCTGTTTGGCTGTGTTTTCCACCTCCAGGAGAGAAGGTCATGCAGGACGATCAGTTCACGTGTGACCTGTTCCGCTTCCTGCAGCTTCTCTGTGAAGGACACAATTCAGGTTTGTAAGAAATCCATTCCACAGCCACACTATTTTAGGCTTCAAGGGCATCTTGAAAAATATACCACCTCAACCACTGTTTTGGCCTAAAACTTTCCTCAAAACTTCTGCAGATTTATTCAATCAGTCAGTTGTCATCTTACATCTGCATATTCAGCACTAAAGGAGGTCTGTGTTTTAGATTTCCAGAACTACCTGCGGACACAAACAGGAAACAATACAACTGTCAATATCATCATCTCAACAGTGGACTACCTCCTGCGAGTACAGGTCTGACCTCTGACATCTGACCTCTGAAGGATCTGCGCAGTGCAGTGGCTCAGTGTCTGATATGTCTGGTGTCTCTCCAGGAGTCCATCAGTGACTTCTACTGGTATTATTCAGGCAAAGATGTCATCGATGAGCAGGGCCAGAGGAACTTCTCCAAAGCCATAAATGTTGCCAAACAAGTCTTCAACACACTCACAGAGTATATCCAGGTACATGGGAAGATTTGCTTGAATGGAACTAATTTAAAATAACCAAAAGAACAACTATTATTGTTTATGAGCAGAGTATGTTGTCTGTGTAATCCTCATTGTCCAGGTAGATTCCATTGCAGAAAAGTACAGAGGAAGCTGCTTGGATGAGTGTCATAACGTATTCACTTTTGTCCAATTGACAGAACTGAATTGTCTTTTGCAGTGTTGTATATATTGTAGATGTTATGATGTGTTGTTGATATTATGATGTGTTTCCTCTGACCTTTATAGGGACCATGCACAGGCAACCAGCAGAGCTTGGCTCACAGTCGTCTGTGGGATGCCGTGGTGGGCTTCTTGCATGTCTTTGCTCATATGCAGATGAAGCTGTCCCAGGTCAGTACCTCTCATAAAAAGTACAACAAATCTTTCAAATAAAAATGAAATTTGATTTGATATTAATAGGACTCCAGTCAAATTGACCTACTGAAAGAACTGATGGATCTTCAGAAGGACATGGTGGTCATGCTGCTCTCCATGCTCGAAGGTACATCTCCCATTAATATCTATCTATTCATGTATATAAGTACATTTGGGACACAAAGACTCATGTCACAATAGTCCATCTCCTCAGGGTGCCTCAGTGGCTCACCTGGTAGCACATAACATATACCGGCACAGACTGTGTTTGATTTGAACTTTCAGGTAATGTGGTGAATGGCACCATTGGTAAGCAGATGGTGGACATGTTGGTGGAGTCCTCCAATAATGTGGAGATGATCCTCAAATTCTTTGACATGTTCCTCAAACTGAAGGACCTTACTTCCTCTGATGCCTTCAAGGAGTATGACCAGGATGGAAAAGGTGTGTATGACAGATTGGATTGCTATTACACATCCCAGAGTATAAGACTTGTAACTGTCCTGAATTACAGGTGTGATCTCAAAAAGGGACTTTCATAAGGCTATGGAAAGCCATAAGCATTACACTCCATCAGAGACCGACTTCCTGCTGTCTTGTGCTGAGACCGATGAAAATGAACTGCTTGATTATGAGGAGTTTGTGCAGCGCTTCCATGAGCCGGCAAAGGTATGCTCTTGCTGCTCTTGTTCATGCTCCTGACATTAACATTCATAATAAGTAAAGGGGTCAGTGATGTCAATGACAGGCAAATTTGAGAATATAAAAAATATAAATTTCTGTTGAACTTTTTCAAATATTTATGGTGTCAGATATGCATAAATCTATGTTTAACATATATATTAAGCATTTTAGTTTTTTTTTTTTTTTATGTACATGAATTGGCTACAACCTTAAAAAAAATGTCATGTAGTGCGACTAAGAATAACCCTAAAATTGTTTTATTTTCTAAAACATGGTTGGGGTATTAATCTAAGTTCTGAGTAATATAAAGTGTATAGAAACAAACTGTTACATTTATTTTATTTTTTATTTATATTGATACTTTCTTTTGATGTCCAATATGACAGTGACCTGCTTGCGTTTAATTAGCATACTGCTTCTCCCTGTAAAATGCTTAAAATGAAGAAAAATGCCAGCCAGGTATTACAATTCCAGCCATAGAATTGAGTACCATATTTTTATTTTAAGAATAATTCAGTTTAATTCAAAATGAAAGTTCCAAAAGTTAAAAAAAAGTAATTTCATGATGGTCACACCACATGATCTTTGAAAAAATGAACACACTCATACAATATTTGTTTGAATATTATGGGGGAAAAGCTGACATTTCAAGTGGGACTGCAAAACACTTCAGAAAATATGCAAAAAAATAAATAAAATAAATTTGATTAGATTTAGACTAATTTTAAAGAAGTTTAAAAACCAGCAGTTAAGGGTGGACGGTCGCACCACATGACATTTTAACATTTTAAAAAACATGGATAATAGCTAATCATTTCTGAAAAAAAAAAAAAATTGGTTCCATGGAGGTCAGACGTACTACAGGTATGTGGTGAATTATTATGAAATTTGAACCTTTTAAACTGAAGAAATTGAAATTAGACAGAAAATGTAGGTGTCATGTCATTGACTTAAGTATTGTAATCATAATAACATGATAATCATAAATATGGATGTTGCTTAATAGATCAAGCCTTTGAAATATTGCTGTTTGTTTTGTAGGACATCGGCTTCAATGTGGCCGTTCTGCTGACCAACCTTTCAGAGCACATGCCTCATGACTGTCGCCTGCAGACTTTTCTGGAGTTGGCAGACAGCGTGCTTCACTACTTCCAGCCATTCCTGGGCAGGATTGAAATAATGGGCAGTGCCAAACGTATCGAGAGGGTTTACTTTGAGATTAGTGAGTCCAGCCGCACACAGTGGGAGAAACCACAGGTATTCATGAGAAAACTTTAATCTCTAGGGCTGTTAAAATGATTATAGCCATAGATTACCTGGCCTTCTTTTTTCTCTGACTCTGTATTTTTAAGCTGTAAGAGAAACGTCACTACATATTCTGAATCTGTGTTTTGTGATACATAGTCAGGACAGGAACAAGAACTTCATTGCTTGTATTTTTTCCTCAGAACAGAATATACTTGTATGTCTTATTTTGGCGCTGCTATTGAGTGTTGTGTCCAACCAGGTGAAAGAGTCTAAGCGACAGTTCATCTTTGACGTGGTGAATGAAGGTGGAGAGAAGGAGAAGATGGAGCTTTTTGTGAACTTCTGCGAGGACACCATCTTTGAGATGCAGCTGGCGGCGCAGATGTCTGACGCAGGAGAGCGCTCCATGGTGAAAGAGGAGAGTGAGAAAGAACGGCCCGATGAAGACAGCTCTGACCTGGGCTTCTTCACCCTCAACACAGTCTGCATGGCTCTGGTCACACTTCGCTACAACCTACTTCTGCTTATCAAGGTAAAGTCTCACAACATCTAACTATGTCAATAGGCAGATCTTTGTCGTTGGTAGACAAGTGTAATATTTCAATTTTGATTTGACTAAGTAATAGACTCGATACTTACCAATACTATTTTGATACTACAATGATCATTTTAAAGAACTCTTTCTTTAGACAATAGTATGTCATTTTCAGCATTAAATCATAGTACTTTTATATTATCATGCAGTCCCTCAGTTGCCCAGATAGGTTCCACAGTGGTACACTAGTATTAATACTAGTCTGTGTGGTCTGATACAGCTCAAGATCATTCTAAAACCACTGAGGAAAGGTTAATTTCAGTCCTGTTAAAGTGATGTTTTTAGTTTTTCTGCTAAAACAAGAATCCAGTTCCAGTACTAGTTTTAGTATTGTTAATTTTGACACGCCTATGGTAGACAGAGATAGCATGTAGTACGTTTGTTGCGTGCGCAGGTGCTGTCTGTGAAGAGCCTGAAGAAGCAGATGAAGAGGGTGAAGAACATGACTCTGAAGGAGCTGGTGGGGATGCTCTTGTCCTGTTACTGTGCCATCCTCCTGGGCCTGCTCCACGTGGCCTTCAGTGTGGCCAGAGGCTTCTGTCGGATCTTCTACAACACATTCATGGGTGGAAACCTGGTGGAGGGTGCCAAGACCATCAAGGTGAGTTTATAAAAAGTACATTTCTTCATTTTTTAATTTTTAATAAAAATTACTGATTGTATTTTTATTTTTATTTTTTTTGAGTCATAGAAGAAATTATACTTTACTAACGGTTTATGTTGTTAACCCATATTATAACCCATATTATTATTATTATGCTTTTACTATGGAAAAAACCCAACTGTAACACTTCACATCCAAATTTGTAATTCAGATGTGTTAATAAATGTGGTGAATGGCTCCTCTAGGTATCAGAGCTATTAGCCAACATGCCAGACCCCACGCAGGATGAGGTGCGTGGGGAGGGGGAGCGGGACAGGAGGTCTGACAGAAGCTCCGCTAAAGAAGATCTGGCTGATCTGGTGGTGAACACTAATGAGACAGAGTTGCTGTCGGATATCTTCGGTCTAGACTTGAGACGTGAAGGAGGCCAGTACAAGATCACCCCTCACAACCCCAATGCCAGCCTGACCCAACTGCTCAACACCCCCGCACCCCCATCCACTCCGCCCACAGAACTCAGACAGCGCCACCTGGTGAGCAGAGGACCATCATTATTTTTCCAACAATATGTTCACACACACACTCAAAAACCTTGTTTTAGTCCCAGAGCTCACCTCCCGAAGGAAAGGATCCGACCCCTGATCCCTCATGTGAGACAGAGAATAAATCTGAGTATGTTCTGCTTTTAACTTCATTATATATTAATGATTATAATTTGGTGAGGGAGGTTATCAAATCATGAGACCCTCTGTGGTGGTTGAAAAAATTGAAGCACATAGAAATACTCCAAGTGCTCAGATATTAATTCAGAACTTGTGTTGAAAGTAGGACTGAGCACGTGGAAAAAGACAAACAACAGATTGTGAAGAGCATGAAGCCTAAAGTAAGGCGGCAGCGTGTATCCAGATCAGATGATGCGGACCAACAGGAGTCTGCGTTCTGGAAGAAGATCTTGGCCTATCAGAGGAAGATGCTGGTAGGTGCTACACCCATATTCAGACCATGCCTCATGTAGCTGCTCCTTTACAATGTTCTGTCTCTGCTCAGAACTACTTTGCCAGGAACTTTTACAACATGAGGATGCTTGCGCTTCTAGTAGCCTTTGCCATCAACTTCATCCTTCTTTTCTACAAGGTAAGACTTATTTAATCAGAATTTAATATTGCTATGTTGACTTGAGTTTCATGACAGGTAATGTTAAAACAGCACATGTTCTTTTTTTATAATATAACTTTTCTCGTGGGTGTGTCCATCACCACTTGTCTCCAGGGAGATGTTGTTTCTTTCCCTGAAAAGTTCCATAGGCAAAGGAATAACATCTGTTGCATCTGAAATATTTAATGTGATGTTGCTGGCTTTAGTTTTGGTGGAGAGACAGTTTGCCCCTTTGCTCCAGGTGTCCACAGCCTCGGCCTCAGTGGTGGAGGAGCGAGTGCCCCTCGGCCCTCCGGACAGCATGCTTCAGGCAGACTCTGCGGAGGGACAGGTCCTGGGGGAAGCTCAGGCAGAGGTGCTGTCTGACTCTGGACTGCCCCGCAAACCGGCCACGGTGCGTTTTGTTCTGGAGGAGAGCAGTGGATACATGGAGCCCACACTGAGGATCTTGGCCATTCTGCACACAGTCATCTCCTTTTTCTGCATCATTGGATACTACTGTCTAAAGGCATGTCTATGCAACACACTTATATCTGCATACCTCTATAAACATTCAAACTTTTTATTTGCATAGATACAGTGATATTACTGTTAATTGCTTTATGTTCTGATCTATGTTTTACTGTTGTTTCCTAATCACAAATATACCTGGAGTTCTGGTTTGTTTCATTCACACATGTTTAACATACAAGTCCTGAGTTCTTCTATAAAATGGAAATCACTGCAGGAAATGTTACATGTTCTCTATGTTATCTACTTTTGAAATCAGAATGGGGAACACAGCATTTTTAGCTTTGGAGATGTAAAGGGAATAATAATGAAGGCTTAGCCCAACATGAGTGAATGAAACAAAACTCAACCCCAGGTATGTATTAGAGGACTTCACAACATTATATCATGGCTTTAAGCTTGCAAGAGTCAATTTTGCTTAATATTGGAGCTTTAAATAAAGCCAGGACTTATAGTGTGCATATAGTATAAAATGTAACTGTGCTTCCCACTCCCTTTTAAAATCTTGGCTGGTCCATTTCAGGTTCCCCTGGTTATTTTTAAGAGGGAAAAGGAGGTGGCCCGGAAGCTAGAATTTGACGGTCTTTACATAACAGAACAACCATCAGAAGATGACATAAAGGGACAGTGGGACCGGCTGGTCATAAACACCCAGTGAGTAGCACTTCTTCTTCTTAAATATTATTCTTTAAAAAATATAGATCATAAAATTATTGTGTTGTGTAGGTCATTTCCAAACAACTATTGGGACAAGTTTGTAAAAAGAAAGGTATGTTTGGTTTGAAATTACTTCTATGCTACATTTTTTATTACTTTTATTTATTTTCATGATCTATTAGAAAAGAAAAGTATAGTTTTTGTTATATATTGTATGATTGTTGCAAGGTGATGGATAAATATGGAGAGTTCTATGGTCATGACCGCATCAGTGAGCTCTTGGGGATGGACAAAGCAGCGCTGGACTTTAGCGACTCTCAGAAGAAGAGGAAGCCTCGCAGAGATAGCTCACTTTCTGCTGTGTGAGTACTGCCCTACCACAAGGGGGCGCCACAAGCAAACAACAGGCTGATTTTAAATGTCTTTTTCTAGACTCAACTCAATTGATGTTAAGTACCAGATTTGGAAGCTTGGAGTTGTTTTCACTGACAATGTAAGTACAGAGAATCTCACTGATGCCTCCCCATGGATCTGTTGTGTATTACACTCATATCATTTTTGTAGTAACACACTGAGTTATGTAGAGCTGCTAAAACGTATGCAGTGATTGAAGATGGCGACAGTCTCTAACTATTTGTGCTCCTCCTCAGTCCTTTCTTTATCTGGCCTGGTACATGAGTATGTCTATCCTGGGACACTACAACAACTTTTTCTTTGCGGCTCACTTGCTCGACATCGCCATGGGCTTCAAAACTCTGCGCACCATCCTCTCCTCTGTCACTCACAATGGGAAGCAGGTAAGAAGACCAAACACTGGCTCAACCTAAACGTCATTCAACTTATGTGTGTCTAAATAGCTTTGAGTTGCTTTGATAGATTTTGTTCAATTTAATCTTTAGAATATGTCACAGTCTTCAGGTTCTTGACTCTTATCCTGTCTGTGCTATGCTCCTCCTTTGCAGCTGGTGTTGACTGTGGGGCTACTGGCGGTGGTAGTCTACCTCTACACTGTGGTAGCCTTTAACTTCTTCAGAAAGTTTTACAACAAGAGTGAGGACGGGGAGCTGCCGGACATGAAGTGTGACGACATGTTGACGGTGAGCTGTGCTGGGGCTCCTTCTATGGGCTGTGGTCTGGCCTCAGTGCACATCCATACACGATATATAATAGTATCAGATGACATTACTGACTTCACTGCATTCAAGGGCATGTATTTTAGGCTGTTGCAAGGAACTGTGCCAGGCATTTTTTGCCTTTACTGAACAACAAAATGAAATAGCTTGATTGGATGTAAATAACATAAATTCAGAGTATGTTCCACTTTTAGAAACAATTGTCTATGAAAGTACATGACACTATATCATAAGAAGACTAGACCAATGTGTCTGACCGGAGAGCAGTGGGAGCAGCTGCTCCCTTCACAGTACACTATATAAGGCTGTGGTGCAGAGGTGAACAGGGGGTTGCAGTGGGAAGGAGTCACCCGGAAAGACCAGAACGGACTGTAATCTTCTCAGCCAGCCACCCGGAACAGCTCCTCTGCTCCTGTCCTTCTAAGGGTCTGGTGGATGGATGTGTGTGTGGGCAACACCAGACTGTAGCCAAAAGCATTCCTTACAATAACTATTGGCATAATGTGGAACCCACATCATGGCCCATTTCCTTTAAGACTCTGACTGGCTCAGTATAAGCAGTGTTTATTAGCAAAATGCTTTCATTTATATACAGAAAGTCAAACATATTCACTGTGCATCCTCTGTACCCTCTGCTGGGTTCTCTGTACTCTTCAGTGTGCTCAGTGTGTCCCTTTGTCGTGCAGTGCTACATGTTCCACATGTATGTGGGTGTACGTGCGGGTGGAGGCATCGGGGACCAGATTGAGGACCCAGCTGGAGATGAATATGAGATCTATCGAATCATCTTTGATATTACTTTCTTCTTTTTTGTCATCGTCATCCTGCTGGCAATAATCCAGGGTATGGCCCTCCCCTTTCAGTGATTCATGTGGACTGTAGTTTACAAATAATACAACATACATTGCCTCACATAGTTTAATGTTGTGATTGGAGGCAATGGAAAAGTCTTACTGGAGAATGCCTTAGACATTGGACATTTACATGACACCGTCCCTGACTGAACTCAAGGCTTGACAATATTCCCCAATTACATAATATTACATATAACTGTCAATCGATTCAGACTGTCTCTTGTGTGCAGGTCTAATCATTGACGCTTTTGGAGAATTGAGAGACCAGCAGGAACAGGTGAAGGAAGACATGGAGGTGAGTTTTGTGTCCTTGGGGATACACAGTGACCAGTGCTGATGCCTTCTTGAGAATCTCCTCCCTGTATTACTGAAAGGAGACACTGAGTGATCTTCTGTTTTTACCTCTGTTTCACATATATAATGATTTTACAATGATGTTTTTTTACAGACCAAATGCTTTATCTGTGGAATCGGAAATGACTATTTCGACACAGTGCCTCATGGATTTGAAACACACACTCTTCAGGAGCACAACTTGGCCAACTACCTGTGAGTATCAGTCACATAACATGATCTGAATACACTTTGTTTGATGATTTTATTTACTTTGAGACAGCTTGTTTAGTTATTTAGAGTAATATTACATTTTTATAAAAATGATTTTTCAATGAAACTAAGTGTTAGTCTGTGTTTAACATTTCTATCTTTGAATTGTTTTTTGCAGATTTTTTGTAATGTATTTGATCAACAAAGATGAGACAGAGCACACTGGCCAGGTGAACTCCCTGCAAGATTTTATCCAGCTTACATTAGTATTATCATTTATTTAGTGCACTGAGTTCATCCCATGATCAAATGGCAAATTAGTCTAACAAAATTGTGAAATTGGAACAATGCTGCGCAGGTGTAAAGCTTTAAGTGCCACATGCAGAGCCTGATCTAAATGCCCTCTATCCACAGGAGTCCTATGTGTGGAAGATGTACCAGGAGCGCTGCTGGGAATTCTTTCCTGCTGGAGACTGTTTCCGTAAACAATATGAGGATCAGCTCAACTGATTCTTCGTTAACACAAAATCTGTTCCAGCCTCCTCCTCCCAGTGAAGGCTCTGGTGAGGGCAGCACACTGATTTGACTGACATGCTCTGAACAGCACAGACACGGACCAGGGCTCATAGCTCACAGCTGGACAAACTCACCGCTGCTCTGGGAGTTTCTCAACTCTTGTGTTTAATGCACGTTGCATGTGAGCTCACATGTTGAGCTCCACTGAAGCATTTCGCAATAACCCATCCATCGCCTCAGGCCCGCCCCAGAACCAGCACGACCCCCTCCTCCAGGACCTTTCTGCTCCTGTGTCCATGCTGAGACTGGCTGTACTCTGCTCCTGAGTATCTGAGAGAATAGGAGAGGAGCTGTCACAACTACAACTTTCATTAAAATGAACTGTTCAAAGTCATATGTGCATCATAGGGTTTTATAGTGCCTGTGCACTCAGGACCACAGAGACATGATCACAGTACCAATTCACAACATTTTGACTGTTGATGAATGGATAAACCATTGTCTAGACACTGCTTTCTGCAATAAATGACAGTATTAAATTGGTATTTTTCATGTAAAGCATTCAAAAACAAAGTGTACTCAGACACTCAACTCTTACTAGTGACAGAAAGCATCTTATTTTCACTTTGTATCATTATTTAACAATGTGCACTTTAACTGAGGTCACTGCTATCAATGGACCCGACACACTGTTCTAATAGTGAAGAGCCATGATGGGCTCATGTGGATGCATGCGTTCTCCTGGTGCTGACATGTTTGGCTGATGGCAAAGTGATAGAAAGCAATACCAAAGTTACCAAGTGAGACGATTGCACATCCAAATGTATTGGTAATGGGGGTATAGATTCAAGGACAGGAACCAGTGCCTTACGCCCGGGGCCCTTGGTGCAGATGGACACGTCCACTCCTCTGTGGCCACTCTACACTCCCCCTTTGGCCTGGACACTTAGATGTGCAGTGAAGTAATTGAACCTTATGTCTTCACACCCTCTTCACTACAGATGTCTTCCAGTTGACGTGGGTGTGAGAAACCTACAGTAACAGCAGTGGCCTCTAGATGGAGCATGTCCTCATCACAGCAGATACATCCAAAGTAACAGGCACCTCCATCAGCTTACTGCGCAATGCCAGTATGAATGAACTCCACTGCTTGAACACACACCACCAAATAAACATGAACATTGTGGAGTTTACCAGAAATAAAATCATTGCTCTAGTTTTCACACTTTCTGATGGTATTTACTGTGAAAGTGAGAGTTGTTCTGTCTGTGTCCACGCTGCAGCCGCACCCTGTGTGACTGCAGCCCTCAAATGGGGATGAGCCCAGAGCAGTTTACACGACCTTGGGCATGCGTTCAGATGTATTTTTTAAACATTTTGAGGAATGCTGTGTTGAAAAAAATTGTGTTCTTAGTAGCCTAGGAACACTTTGCATGTTTCCTGCAGGTTTATGATAATGTTCTAAAATGAGCCTTTTGTATATTCAGTTGGTAGAGCATGTGGCACATACAGAGCACATTTACACACTGCCCACCGCAGTGCTGTAGGTTCAAGTCTGGACTCAGCCTCTGCTCACCTTTAAACAATTGCTTCTTTGTTGTCCTGTCCAATCAACCCAAATGAACAAACAATTAAAAGTACACCATGCACAGAGTAATTGAATAGTGAGTGTATATTTAAGATAAAATGTTTGTAATCTTGAAATCTCACAGGTTTGGTTTTAAATGACAAAGTCATAAGTGCATCCTTTTTCTGTGGTTGCTCCAGCAATGTTTCAGGATGTATGCAGGGAATGGCCATTGTAATCTATTCAAGCTTGCTTATTAAAACAGAAATTTAAATATGCATTTATTATTATTCATGATCTTTTTATTCATGTATTTATTCAATTAATAAAAATATAAAATCTTTGATTGCTATGACATTTGATTCTAACTTCTGATATATGCACCTTTCACACACAACCCATTTGAGCTACAAGTAATCAGACGAATCAAAACCTGTACATACAATGAGAACACATGGAGGAAGGCAGTACTTTATACTATAGCTGAATGTGCAATAACCTTCGATCACTGATGGCAAGATGTGTGCACATGCATAGTCTAGTCACATCATTGCTTTATAGCCACCATTAGAACTAGTAACTATTTATAGTCCATGTAATTGTTAAATAAATATGCTTAAGTTGCGTATTTGACCTTGACTGGTTCCAATGTTGTGGTTGGATGGAGGGAGGAGGAGCCCTGGTTCAGAGTTTTCCAAATCAGCCCTCTGAGCTCAGAGTGAGAGCAACGCTGAGCAGCCCAGGTGAGTCCACACATCTCAATTTACTATCACAAAACTGTAAGGATACTCATCTGGGCATTTGAGGAATATATTCTGTGTCTACAAAAATATTTACACGATTCTAGTCTAGATTAATTTTTAAGGAGGACTATAAAGCTATAATTAATATTTGAATGTATCTTAAGGTGACAGTACATAACTTTCTGGAGATGAAAAGTCACTTTCATGATTTCCAGAAAGTTAAAAATGTACTTTGGAACATTCTTTATATTGATGAGTAGGTTTATGTCATACTGTGAGATATTCTAAGGAAAAAGAGGCTCTTCTCCACATGCTCACCCAGAGTAAGAGCTCTTTTTATTGTTTTGTTTTTTATTAGTTTTCAGTGCAATAAAACATCCATAGTATATATATTTTCCTTTTGGCAAAAGTTACATGCTGTGGCTTGGTGGAATCTTTTATCATTGCTGGAGTGTAGGACAGGCTTGGTGCACACTTTACTTTTTTTCTGCAAGAGAAAATAAGGTGGGGTACATGATAATAATAATAATTTCTGATGTACTTTTTGAACTGACCTGCAGTCTTTTACTGCACAAATTAAAAATATTTCCATCCAAGTGAAGAAAGAATCACACTTAATTTCTATTTTTTTAATCATTGGGACTGCTGACTGGAAAAGGACAGACATGCTTGCTGCTGAGTGGTCATGTATGACAAGAGCGGTGGTTGTGGCTTTAATTAGTACAGCCTGTATTAGTGAATGTGCATTTCTTTACAGGCTATGCTAATCTATGCCAGAACCAGCAAAACTCTGAGTGTACAGACCGGCTGTAGGAGGACAACAAACATCTAGAACTGTACTGGTGAATGAGAGCAGAAGTAATGGGTGGAAGTGTCTTAGGAGTAGGAAATCTTTCGATGTACTTAAAAAATACTCCATGTTATAACTTTAATTAAAGATCAAAGTACCCTGAGAGATCCTGTTGCTCGCATCTGCTTGTGTTCATGGTCTTACTTTGTTCCACAGTATGGCCTTAAACATATTTAACAAGTGAATGAAACCACAAGGCCAATTTACTGGTCAGATCTGTGGAGAGGCGACGCCACTCATAGCATGTGTTTGTTTGTAGATGCCTAGTATTTGAAAAATGACCAGTAGCTTGAGTTTGGTGCCTGAGGCCTACCCCAGTCCCCCAGGTGAGACTGCACGTATCGGACCCCTGCCATTAGATGTTCAGGCTGCTGTGGAAAAATGGAGCCAGTCTGATCAGAGAGGGAACATGAGCTATCTGAACCACACCACAGCACCTGCCCCCCAAGAGTATGACCCACTGGGCGGACACACAATCTGGCAGGTAGAGCACCAACATCTTCTGCTATTTTACATATCTTACACATTTTAATTATATTGTAGACAAAATTACCAAAATATAATGCATATCAACATAAAAGATTCATAGTTTTCTATATAACTGTCCATGATTTTGAGTGTACAGATTTTTTGAGACTTTTAACAGCTCTGTACTTCATTGTCCTTGCATCCCTCGATGATGTGCTGAACACAACTGATAGACACAAATACAACAAAAGATGACATGTAAATCTGGAGGCATCAGTGTTGACTTCAGACTCTCTCTTGACTGTGCGTGCAGGTTATAATAATAGTCTTCCTGACTGGCTCGCTGTCCCTTGTCACCGTGGTTGGTAATATTCTTGTTCTGGTCTCATTCAAAATCAACAAAGCTCTGAAAACTGTGAACAACTACTACCTCCTGAGCCTGGCTTTTGCAGACCTGACCATCGGCACCCTGTCCATGAACCTGTACACCACCTACATCATCATGGACCAGTGGGCCCTGGGTCCTCTCGTGTGTGACGTGTGGCTTGCCATTGACTATGTGGCGAGCAACGCGTCTGTTATGAACCTGCTGGTCATCAGCTTTGACAGGTGAGAGACTCACAACTTCTATTTTCTCATCTGTACTTTCTAGCTCAAATCAGTACAGTTACGTTCAAAAGAAAATGAAGTCTTTGTTTGTGCACTTCTTGACACACTAAAGCCAGCTCTGATATTCCTTTGTGTGTGTGTTAAGATACTTCTCTGTGACTCGACCTTTGACCTATATGGCCAAGCGCACCACAAAGCGAGCAATGGTAATGATTTGCCTGGCCTGGTCCGTCTCCTTGGTGCTCTGGGCTCCAGCCATCTTGTTTTGGCAATACATTGTGGGAGAGCGAACAGTACAGCCCACAGAGTGCTACATACAGTTCCTCTCAGAGCCCATCATCACCTTCTGTACAGCCATTGCTGCCTTCTACCTCCCTGTGTGCATCATGAGTGTGCTTTTCTGGAGGATCTACCAGGAAACAGAGAAGAGGGCCAAAGATGTGCAGAGTCTTAAGGGCTCTGGGTCTGCTCCAAGACCCCCACAAACAGAAAAGGGTGTGTTGCGCCAGATGAGCTCCCAGAGCTGCAGCAGTGTAGAGCTGAACCAGAGCCTGGAGGAGTCCAAACAGGGCCATCCCAGGAGCAGTGTCCACGCTCTGAGGACTTGCTGCTGCCCTGTTCTTCCCAAAAGGTCCCCCCCTGCCCTGGGAGCAGATGAGCCCAGCAGCCCTGACACTGTCAACAGAGCGTCCACAGGGAGGGACACCCCCCGGCCTGCAGCAGCCCAACCAGGTCAGGGACACCACATTCTGTTCACTGCCACAGGAGACACTGAGAATGTTTAAACAATGAGAGTTACATTTGTTATTTGAGGTTTACTCACATGACTTATTACCTTTCTAGACAAAGCCAGGAGCCTGGACAAACAGCCTTCTTCAGGGAAACAGAGTGTGCAGTTACCCTCCATCAACATAAAGGAAGCAGCAGTAGCCAAACGTTTGGCATCCAAAGCCAAGAGTGAAATCAACAAGCGCAAGAACGAGAAGAAGGCCAATGAGAAGAAGGCAGCTAGAACTCTCAGTGCCATCCTCCTGGCGTTTGTGACTACATGGCTGCCATACAACATCATGGTGCTAGTGAACACCTTCTGCCAGGACTGTATTCCTGACAGTCTGTGGGCTCTGGGCTACTGGCTCTGCTACGTCAACAGCACCATCAACCCCATGTGCTATGCTCTGTGCAACAAGACCTTCAGGGACACCTTCAGGGACATTCTGCTGTGTCAGTGGAGTCAGCGCAAGAAGGCCAGAGCAGCAGCCTTCCGCAGATAAAAGCCACGGTGAAACTTTAGACTGTGTTCTAATAAATGCTGTTTTGAGCAATTACCTGAATATAAAAGAAGAGCATTAATAGCATTGATTTACCAGGGTACCTGCAACTTTATGTTTGCCTGGGTAGAAAATTGCTTTTCTAATTTAAGTTCAGGAGAGTTGCTTCCTAACAGACTAGATACCTGCTCAGGGCCCCTCTGTTTTACAATGAGGTGCCCTCAGAGAACAGACACTCCTGTGGTCAATTGTACAGCTTCAATACAGTAGGAATTTTCACTGACTAAGCACTAACTATATAACAAAGCAGTAATGGTAAAGGGTTTCTATTGTAAGTGGTGTTTGGAATTAACATCAGTCTTGCTATCAACTTATTACTCAAACAAATCATTTAACACTCTATCATTATAGAAAAGTGGCATAATGTGACTGTCTTAAGTTATACTTTTGAAATGCTACAGTATCTGACATTACGGGAGGACATTGTCTGGTTATGGGCCCAAACCAGTGTATGGCTACAGTTAAAGTCATTTTTACTTTCACTATGAAAACAAAAGTGCAAGGATGTGTGGAATATATTGTCTCGATGGTTTAATTTTATGCTTTCTTCAGTCATAACTTTACACTTCAATATGGCACAACAGATTATCTTTGCCTTTTTATACAGCGCATATGATATTTTATTTAAATGATTTACATTTTGCTACATATAACAGCAGAAGTGCATGTTTGCATGTTCAGGAACCCAAAAGCTCTTACAACACCGCGTAAAGAACCTAAATTGTAAATTACTCCATGATTAAGACAGCGGAGACAGATTATAAAACTTATAAAACTGCTCGTCTAGTAATTCCCAGCGCACACTTCTTTTATAATAAAGATTTGGATGAAAAAATGTGTTTTTCTTTTCTCAGAGTCTGTATCAAGTCTATTTTTTG
>JACN01074992.1:0-21151 GCA_000787155.1 Scartelaos histophorus
GGTATAAGAAGTTAAATATTTTGTTCTTAATGTTAAAAGAATTTTTTGCATTTGAGAGACAAATTAGCAGCTGTGACTGGATCGTCTCGTTTTGGTCAGAGGTTTTTCATGCACGTGGTCCAGTTCCAGTCCCTTTTGGATTTAAACAGAATGGCTGATCAGGCAATGTAATAATATAAACATGACAAAGTTGTTGCAAATGTGTGATTTTTATATCTTTTATTTATTTTGTCCGCAACACAAGGCACGTTAGAAATAGGTTTGCAGAGTCATACGTCTCTAGCTGTAGTGTAACACAAGTGGTAATGTTGAGTTTGGAAATGGATGATGTACCCACTCTTAACGGACCTCTATTAGACTGGCAAAAGTGCAAAGATTGCCAAAGATGATGGAAAATGAGTATCAAGTGCAATACATCATCCTTGTCTGAGCTTGTGATATGGCAATCCCGAGTGGAAAATTAATCAGATTTTCACTACAGCCTGACATTGTGAAATGAGCAGCAGGAGCACTCTCGGCTTTTTTCTGCCAGCACAGATCACCACACTGCCACTATACGAGAATTCAGAAGTGTCTGTGGACGCTACCTGCAGTTTCTGGAGCTCCACAAAGGAACAGTATAGCTTATGCATTAAGGTTATTAAGGTTATTAAAAAAGAAAAAGAAAATAAACATTAACAACTGAGATGAGTTACTCTTTGGTGTGTTTAGTTTGTACCTGAATGAAGAAGATATGGCAGCTTTTTTTTTTCTTCCTGTTTAGCGCTAAGCTAAAATAACGGCACAGATTTGACTAATGCCATTATAATTAACAAATGCATATATATCACTGATGCCTTAGTAACAGTTGAAATAAAGGTGTACTATGTAACCTTTCTGAGGGAGATTATTAGCTTGTCTGGAAAAGTTACACATTATTTTATTAGACTTTTTTACTTACAATCACACCTAAAACTTGTTTCCATAGAGATAGATAAAATAAATGCCATACTGTAAAACATTCCAGGCAAAGCCATAACATAATAAAATTTGCCTAATTCAAATTATCAGTAAACTCAGAGAAGCAGAACAACTTATGGTTCATTAACACCAGGATGGCTAAACAGGCCTATAATTAGATCACTGTTTATGTATACAATATGTGTTAAACAATGCACACAGCAGCTTCATCTACTGATGCCAACAAGCTGTTTACCATGCAATCTGCCCACAGCTACGGAGAACATGCATCGGTGCCAATTCACATCTGAAATGCCATGTGACTCCAACTAACAGAAATAACAGGAGTTTAAGCTGTTCCTCCCAAGTGACAGAAAATGATGTAGTGTTCAGACATTTTATTGAACAAATAAAAAGACCTAGAGACAAATGCATCAGTATATTGGAGTAGGTAACACTGTAACATGGTTTAGCAGCTAGCCATTAACACATTAACATTAACTCAAATTAACTCTATTGTAGTATCAGACAGTGGGTCTATGTTATTACTCACTGTAACATGTATAGATGACCCCTTAAGACATGGGAAAGTGAGTTGCTTATTGTCACAGAACACAGAGGCACTATGGCCCTACAGCTGCATTAAGAACACCTATTAGCCATGAGGTTCTGGACACCAAAGCAATGATCCAAATGCACTTTGTCTGTACCATTGAGAGCTAATGTAATGTATTGTATCCGCTAAAAGCGACCTCTTTCTACTTTTAAGGTTTTGTGGTGAACTTGCACAAAAGGTTTAGAAGGTGGGTTTAAAAAAATACTCTCCCAGTCCTCCCCTAAATTTTAGCAGAACTTGCGGCATTGTGAGTTCGGGCTGTATCTCATTGTTAATAATTCATTGGCAGCATATCTTTGAATTTGGTATTGCGTACTATCTGTATTTTTCCAGTGCAACTCACCATTTCTTTTACCATTAATTGTCTAAAAGACATGAAAGTGCATATGAATCTTGCGTGGGGAGATTCCAAGAATCCTATTAGTGGATTTCCTGAGTTCATTCCTCTGTTCGGGCTCGCTCTCTGTGTGCTGCACTGACAGTGGGTGGTCATGACACCAATTAAGGTGAGGACTGAGCTTGCATTTGATCAGGGCATCGAGCTTTGATTCTAATAAGAACGAAGAAGAAAAAATTACAAAGATTACAATTATGATTTTAGCTTTCATATTTTTAAATCTGATGCAGGTATATGGAGCTGAGAAATATGCAAATGAAGCACCTGCATTACAAGGAAAAATGTGATTCAAATCTGACAATTCAATCATTTAAAACTAACTAAACTAAACTAACTAATCCTTGCATTTATATAGCACCTTTTTTTTTCCAAGATACCCAAAGCACTTTTACAGTTCATTCTTCATTCACTCCACACTCAGTGGTGATAAGCTGCTATTGTAGCCACAGCTGCCCTGAGGCAGACTGACGGAAGTGAGGCTGTTAATCTGCACCATCGGCCCCTCCAACCACCACCATCAATCATGCACACACCACTTCCATACAAGGAAATGTGGGTGAAGTGCCTTGCCTAAGGACACAACATCAGTTCTTTTGCAACTGGCGCCCCACTGTGGCACCTGGTATTCCCAGTGGTCTCCCATCCAAGTTCTAACCAGGCCCTGCTTAGCTTCTGAGATCTAATGAGATCAGGCATTGCCAAGCCGGTATGGCCACAAACGTGCAACATTTAACAATGTACCAAAGCATCATTGACAAATGAGTGATGTAATAAACTTTGTTGTTGAATATGTTGTCATGACAATTTTCACATATGTTTCACTGTATATTTCAAGTGCAGTGGTACCAAATGTGGACTATGTTGTTCAGATTCTTCTTTAAACAAGGATCTAGTAGAAAAAGAATTTGGTTTATGTAAATATTATAGCTTGCTGACCAAGCATTACTGTTGTACTTTCTTGCTGATCGCATGTTAAAAATAATAAAACATTTCCATCTCTTTACATGATCAAGAAGTGTTCTGCTCTGTGCCCGGTCGAGACTGCAATCAGTGCTCACCCAATCAGAGGGCAGTGTCTCCACGTACCCCAAAGCCCTCAATAGAGACTTTGTTTTTGACCACTAATTAAATGACTCTTTTAGCTGCATCTTTCATCTCACTTCTCAAGCCTGCTCTCCTCCAGCTAACCCCCACCTCACTGGTCGACCTGGGCCATGACGATGGGCAGTGCTGGAGAGTCATTCCGCTAGCTCTTGCTTGAACTGTATGTGTGACACGAGAATCCCCCGGGCGTGCACTCCACAGATGCTGCTGCCAGACTTAGCCCCCTGTGTCCACGCTCCCCATTTCCAAAGAGGAGAAACGCAAAAAGAAAAAGACAGGAAAAAAGAAAAGAACAGTCTTCTTTATATCCCTGACAGCTCATTACCACGGAAACAACCCTAGCCTGGCATCACTAGCTCGCCACAGTCACTGAAGGAGAAATGAGAGTGCAATAATACATACACTAATTGGATCGTTAATTAAAAGACTGTTAGCTGCATTGAGAAGACCTTATAGACTTGGGCATAGGAAGTGAAATAGGTCATGACTGGACAACGCAATACAACATGATGTAAGAGAAAGAATGAATGGCATCAGTGTAAAGTGGCTCAGTCACTTTCTGTTTCTTTTCATTGTTCAAATGTTAAAGCTGGAAGTAGTCCCTTTTTGGTAAGAGCACAGGTAGTGGCACTCCCAGACAACCACAGCGAGCTCTGAAAAATCTGCTTAATTATCCATGCACAAGGCAAACACACAACACGCACAAGCACAGATGGAATAGTGTCGCATTTAAAAATCCAGGAAAGCCACACAACAAGCGGTCTCATTATATATTCATTTGGAGGTGAAAAGCAAGGAGAAAGCAGAGAAAGAGAGCCTGGTTACAGATTTGGTGTGACCATGCCCACACTAGTGTCATTATATGTAAATGAGAGGAGTATCAGTGGAAATTAACAAAAGGAAAAAGTAGAAGGGTACCATTTAGTTGTCAAGTATAGAGCCATTATGTGCGTATTTGCAACAATGGGTTCCAACTTTTTAAAATCTTTGTGCCTATTTGCCAGGATTTAGTTTCCAGGTGAATGTTTGTTGCATTAGTACTTTATTGCAAGTCTTTCCAAATTATTCAAATTACCAATAACCAACTTGGGAATCTCACAGTGAAATTAATTTCACAGCTGCAATATTTTTTGTGGAAAAAATACATTATAATTAAATAGTTTTATATACTAGATGAAATCTGTCAGGTCTTTAAAAATACCTTTAAAATGACTTCATACTGCTGCCACCCATATTATTCTAATTCCACACAATCCAGGTACTATTTTTTTCCATAACATTCATTTTGAACTGATAAAGTAAAAAGACTTTCCACTCACTTTTCTGTTGGAGTTTCTGCAACATCCTTGTATCCTTAAATATGTTATAAAGCTATACTGTGGTATGTTTAGGCAAAGTAATAAAAGCTCAAGGGAGACTAGATGGCAGATGATTCACCCGAAAAGTTAAATATTGCAGCTGTAATGGACTAAGAGGGACATCGATTACCCTTCCCAGCAGTATCATGCATTAACTAATACAAGAAAAATCACTGATACAGGCACAGTTATTCATTATGAAGAAAATTGCTCACAAAATCAAACACCTGCCCTAATGTGTGCAACCACATTAGCGCACTAATATCACTAATACGAGGACCCAAACTGTTAAATAATACAAGAAAAAAAAGTCTACAGACACAGTTATTCATTAAAAAGAAAACTGTTCACAAACTGTATGCAACCACAAGATTAAATTGGGAAACTCGGCACCACCAACTTACCACTGCAGCATCTTTGACTATTCATCCTGCCTGCGTGAATCAGTTATGTTGAAATTGTAATGGAAAAATAACAAGTTATACGCATAGACCTCCATCTTGCTGTAGCTGTAACAATTTGAGTCCTCTAATACAAGCACTAATATAAGATAAACATTGATGCAGGCAGAGTTTTTTGTTGTGGAGGAGATTACTCACAAAATTAAACAAGTGTCCTAACGTATGCAAGCACGATGATTAGATTGGGAAACTCGCCACGAACAAAATACCAAAACAGAGAAGTGCAGTGGTAGTGAAGAGGTTTGCAAAAGCATCCAAATGCTTGTAAAGTGAATCCCTGCTTTGCACTTGGAGACACCACTGGCCTAGGGTAATGAGGAGTTGATGGAACACGCTTCAAATCATTTCTGAAGCAAATAGTGGAACACATGCAGAGAATGGGCCAGTGGACACAGTCAGAATCTGGTCTAAGCATCTCAAAGCAGTTCAACTCCCTTGGCCAGTTTTACAAGTAGGCCAGACTTCTCAGATCAATATGTACATTCTCCATAGGTAGTTTATACGGCTAAACTTTTTCAGGTATAGAGAAAACTTTTTGATGTAAATAAGACTCTTAATGTACTCTTGTGTACGCTCACAGTGTGATCCAGAGTGTACTGGCGCACTTGCTGGCAAAGCTATTTTTCATTTCGTTTAGTGAGCGTTAGAATAAGCAAACAGTCCCAATTGGAAAGATTGCTGAAGTGAGTGATATAACACAGAGGCCATAAATAACCATAAAATCACACCATGTCTGTTGAACAGAGCAGCATGAGACAAGGGACATTAATTCATGGCGTTGCGCTGCCTCTTCTTCACAGATCTGCTTTCATTTAGAGGTTAATATAAAGTATTCATCTTATTACCAGCCGTCTCAAAGCACTCAAAGACAAACAGTATTGGACACAGGCCACCAACAATGCAAAGATTTATTTTACCTGACAGCGACTAAATATGTTGCAGCATAATAATCTTCGATCAAGCATAAGCGACACTAAATAACATTGTGTCTTTGTGGGGAATTCATTTGGTTCTATGCCTACATACTGGCATAACACACAGGTATAATGGAGAGTTTGGTGCAGCAGACCTTGGTGGAGATGGATTCTCTGTGATGTGATTAAATGATTTATTATGAGCAAATCAAAGACAATAAAAAAAAGTTCAGGGGTCAGCGCTTCATTAGCTGTGCTATGAATCTCTGACACTTCAGAAAGGCTAAGATTGATTTGAATACCCACAGTGGTTATGATCCAGATTTACATTATTACCTCCCCTTTCATGAGGCTATAACATTATAATATTTAACACTTGGCCACTAACAGCATTAAATAAGATGCTTCTTGTGGTTAGTATATTCAGTTCAACATGTCAATACCCTCCTCTCTTATGCAGACTTAAAAGATGAACATGGTGCAAAAATAAATCTCCTCAATTTTCTTGACTCAAATTCATATTAGCTGAAGCAGACCCCTGGGCATCCTGGTGTGCCATGGAATTAAGTAATCTCATGAAAGGAAAAAGAAATAAACAAATAAAATGAGGTATTTTTTTACTCAAAGAAATTCATTCAAAGTTTGGTTTGTGTAGCAAAGAGCTGGAGACTGCACGATCTGAGAAACAAATGTGATATTTGATAACTATGTTTTGCATTGTGATGTGTTGTTATATATAATGTAGGTTACTTCTTGACACAATAATTTTCTTGTTAAACCAAATCCAAACTAAGTGAAAGTACTGCTAAATAGGGAAAATCATGAATAAAATCTGGCTTAAAAGAAACAACCCAAAAAACATAGCATTTCTTTAGCCGAAATTGCAATATCAATATTTTTCCAATATATTGTGCAGCCCTATTCACAACTTCAATCTAGACGAGGAGTTTGAGACGCTGTAAAGAAAGTGAATACACAATTCATCACAATTTATGTGCAAATTGGTAGAAAAAAATGCTAAAAGGAAGAAATAAATTCTAGTCATTCGTATAATTTGAATATTTTTCTTGTGCACATTTAACTCCCAGATCTGTGTGTTCCTCTAAAAAGAGCACTTCCCCTCTGTGCCCTCATTTAGCTGCAGAGCAGAGGAACGGATGCCACCTGGGTCAAAGTGGCGCTAATAACAGAGAGGTTCTGACAAGCTAAAAGGCCGGGCTGTCTAATAGGAATAAAGACATAAAGCAAAGAATCATGGGCGACCTAAAATGAAGTCAATTCAAAATGTTTCTTTTATAAATTGAATATATATATTTGTTTCATTTCCGTTCCCTTTTTGAATAAGCTTCCGTTCCAACTTTCAACACTGGCTTCTTTGACTATTCATCCTGCGTGCTTCAATCTGTTATAGAGAAATTGTAACAGAAAAATAACTTCAAATGTATAAACATATGCCTCTATCTACTGTATCTGCTGCAATTACAAGTCCTCTTTGCTACAAAATACTCTGATGGCTGAATACTTTGCACTGTGACTGGCATCATGCTGGGGCTGTTGTACATGTGTGTGTATGGTAGAATTTTCAAAAGTTACCATGGTGACACAATGCGCACACTACCAAAACACAGCCCCAAAACTTTAAAAATTTTAAAAAACTCAAGAAAAAATAGTACGAGCATTCATGGACCTGTTAAGTTGTATTTTGAACAAAAAAATGAGACCGACTAACTGAAAAAAGGTTGGTGAATGGTATAATTTTACGTGTGAGAGGCTTGTATAACAGCACAAATCAGTTCATCTGTCCATCTTAATCAGTTCTTTATGGGTCAGATTGTGTTAAATTAAAACTCAGATTAAAGTCAGACAGAGCAGTGCCTACAGTTAGCTTCACTCATTAACACAGATGAAATCAGCAGTAAAGTATCAACACAATTCTCTTGTAATGCTGCAGAATCCTAAATATGCTGCATTTCAGGATCAAGGCAATACTCCAGTTTGTGCGTAATTGCATATCATAAACTAGACGTTTTGAAGTAAGATTTATATTTATTTGTAAATGTTTTTCAAGTATGTGCATGTAAATGTTCAATACACACCATCTCAAGTGTAATACAAGGTCAAACTTCGCCTACATTTACATTACATTATATTGCAATATTAAAATCTTTTTGAGGTGCACTTTTTTGAGATTATTTAAAAACTAAAAGTATCACTATTCAGTCTGTGCCCTTAAAGCGTTATTATTTTCTCATTAAAAAGATCGCACTGTTTCATCCACTTAAGTTTGTTGTCCAAATAAACCGCACAGAAGTCAAGAAGGTGAATACGTCCAAACTAATTACCAAAAGTGCTTTTTCTATTTCGTCCTGCTGAGAAGTTACATATTTGATCAAAGAGGCTATAACGGAGACAGCGGTGCAGACGGTAACAATCCCCACACCCCGAAGCTCGTAGCAATTAGCAGGGTTGGAAAATAAGATAAAAAGAACCATTTATTACAGATTCAATAACACAATATTGCCATCGCAGAGTCGTAAGAGGTTTGATACAGTCCGTGGACGTGTTTATTTACGTGCAGTTACCCTGTCAGCACATTTAGAGTTATAAACATGTGGACCAATTACCGCTTCCATTAATATTGCTCATGTGTCATAAATCATACAGCCGGGCAAGCTAGTCTGCAAGAAATGCCAAGTCTGTGATTGGGTTTAGTCATTATTTGCCTTCTCGTGATTAATTTCTGCTTTCACGTAACAAATGGGGGGAATGGAACAGTTCTATGTCACTGCGTTTGTAATTGTGAATTTAAGCGTGACATATTAGGAAGATGAGTTTTGACAGAAATCTTTTTCTGTCAGTCTCGACTCGCTCCTCCCGCCCTCCCCGCGCTCAACTTGTGACAAATACAGTGATCAATGTGTTGTCATGTTGTTGTTTGTAGCGGAGCATCTAAAAATATCATGAAACCCAAATGTCGGATACAAAGGTAACCGTCGCCTTCCGAAGTATTTTAAACTTCTTTGAGTGGCTCTCCCTGACGTACCCCATTACAAATACATACATTCGTGCAGTGGGACGTTTTCCATTATAATTACCCCATTGGTGATTGCTGACAATGCTATTAACACAAATGTTTTCCTACAATTACAAGTTCCACCAAAGGACAGCTTTATTTTCCATTGAGACTATACAAAGTTAACACGCAGATCATGCTAATTCCCCTCTTTGTTTCAGCGCTCATTAAAGCCGTTCTTCCAGCTCCTACTAAAATTACACAGAGATTGGTGAATCGTACGTGCATCTCAAGCTCCAGCGCTACGGGGATATCTTAAATACTAATTGTTAAAGGTTCACGTTCTTGCCATTTAGGAGCAGGAAATCTCATTTGGATGTTATAACCTGCATTCAACTTGGGTCCTTATTCAAATTGAGAATGTAGATTTCTCATCATAGTGGATTGTTGTATACTTTAAATCTTATTGATTTCTTTGTTCAGCAATTTCTCCTCATTATGGCCATAATCAGATTTAAGGGGCTGCACAGATGAGATTAGAGCGAGCCCTTACCTTCCAATGGCAACACGTGGGGGTCGTTGTGTACGGCGGCTGGCGGAGGCACAACGCTGACTAATGGTTTCTGGCACGCGTGGTTTTCGGGAAATCAATTTCTGCACAATAACTAGCCCAGTCAAGAATCTGCCCTGTGGAATGAAGGGGAGCATATTACTCCTAATGCAGACCCTATTATCAAAGACACACAGTCATACATTATTTAGCAAATGCCAGTTACACAAGGCTGGCTCAAAACAAACATGAATTATTCATTTATAGCCTGATTTTTCTACAGTAATTAATATTAGAAAAATAAGCTCATCACAAAGCAAACACACACAAGTGGCTTTTAACTTTCCAGTGTCAAATATACCAGTGTTTCATCAGAGCGTGTTGGAGGATTGTGCTCGCTGGCTGTGAAGGGGGAATCCTGCAGTCGTATCGATTGAAGTCCAGGTTAAAGGTTTGCCCATTATTCTGCTGGAGAAAGGGATCGCCCTTCTCGCCCAGAGATCAATGAGCCGCCCGCAGCTATAATTACCATGCACTTGATGATGTTATTATTACTTTGGCATGCGCTGGAGAAATTGACTCCATCAGGCCACCGTATAAAATAAGATAGTGTAGCGATGGAAAAATCTAGGCACTTGATTTATTTTTTGATTACAACTTCAGTGTCACCCGGCTCACAAAAGCAACTTGATAAATAATGTAATAATAAAAACCAGAGCAATAAATAGCGCCGGCAGCTGGCGGGGCAACTGCCTGTCAAATCGGTAGACTAACAAGCAGATGTTTCTCTAATTGTCCCTATGCAGAACATTGAGTAGTTATCATCACATTTCTTAGGCATAAATTAAGCTAATAATGTGTTTCTAACCCTCCACAGTTAAATTAGTATAAGGAAAACAAGCTTGACAAAGAACAAGGGCATTAGGAGCAGGCAATTTTGTTCTAACTGTTGTCTAAATGTCACAGGCCACAATCCAGATGCCCACTCATTCACAGGGAGCCTGGAGGGAGCCGATAAAGGTTGCAAATGTCAATTATGTCTGATAAAGTTTGGAAAAGGCAGATTTCTGTTATCTATGCACTTTGGACTTCAAATACAAATGCACACAATGATTAAGTTGTCTTCTTAGTGAAAACAGACATGCAGCGTTTTCCATTTTCCTTTATTTATTTTTTTGTTATATACATAAATAATGAATAACAGAATGTACTGGCTTTTTACTCTTACAGTTAATCAATATCATTAGCATAGTTAGAAATCTGTACAGAAGCTGTAGTTCACGCTTAATAAGCTCCAAAGTTCATATTTATGGTTGTACATATTAAATGATTTATACAAAAAGGTCACACCAACTGAACTACTGTAACATTGCACGGCTCAGATGAGACGTCAAATCCCAAATTAGTGGAATGTCTAAAGTAAAGTGTGATCAACAGAGCTTTTTAACACATAATAGTTGTAGTAGTATTTATATGTGCAGTGTTGTCATGTGTAAACCTCCAGCCTTCACACTGTGTGGGCTGATAAGGAGCCTCAGTATGAAAAAATATTTGCTCCTCACGCGTTTAAGGTCTTCGCACTTCCTGACATGCCAGGCCAAGTGGGATTCATGCGAGAAGGCACAATGTGCTGTGCTCTTCCTGCTTGGGTTTTTAAAATAGATTAACGCCTATGCATTTGTCTTGACAAAAAACAACTGCTGAAACAAGCCCAGCTGAAGACTGCAAAGACTCTATGCAAGACACACTAATTGTGCATAATGGTGTGTGTACAGACACAGGCCAGTGCCAGCGACATGGACGATTCATAATAAACAGTTACTTTAAAGCTACCGTCTGTAAGTTTGTTTGATTTTCTTTTTTGTTTCCGCTTCCCTCTCCCTCCTCCCCTGGCCTCACCTGTGCTCTCTGGTCGTCTTCTGTCAGACCAAAGGTGTCACACTTTCACACAGCAGTAACGCACACGTAACACAAGAGGTCAGCCCCAATTAGAAATGCCGACTCTAAGATCACCAAGTTTAAATACTATAAAAGTTATATAGATGTATAAACCTCCAGCATTTTTATTTCAAAGTACTATACTTTTAGATGTAGTAACAATGTGGTCATAATAAATAAATAAATTACAATTAAAATATAGTAACATATAAGGGAAAAGCAATAATACACAACTAGTTTCCAAATGTGAATAGTGAATTTAAGTTCAAGAATGCAAGTTTAATAATATAACAGATCTTATTAACTTCAGCTATTTTTAAAAATTGCGGAGCCTAAATGAGCAATTAATTATCTGTGCTTGGCCTTAAACACGCTCAGATCTTAGTTTATAATTCAAAAACTAATTTTTGTATAAACCTTCTCAAACCTCCACAAAAATACATACATGGTAATAGTTGGCGCAGTGTTGCCTGCGTTACCTACTGAGACTCTGCAAACATGAGAAGCTCTCAACAAAAAGAATATCTGATCAGCACTGAATCCCAATTCTCTTTTTTCTCTCATTCAGACCTATTTCAGTAAACTATTTCCAACATTTAAACAGTGGAGCTTAACATCTGATTGTATAATCAATGTATAATAAATGTCATTCACACATCTTGGCCCAGTGCAAAATTAATAAGCAATTACTAATGCATTAGACTTATAATAAGCCCCTCATGTGATTTCTGTAAGCAGGGGTCTCGCTTCAGGTTACAGCTGAAAATACGATTTGGAAAGATGGAAAATCAATAAGCAAGTTTAATTTCTGCCCAAATGTACAGCTAGAGATACAGAGCTCAGTTAGACATGAACTTAGTAGCTGGAACCAATCAACTATTTGGAATAAGACCCTCACGTCTGTCAATGGAATGAAATTGTTGTACCGTTTTGAGTTTTTTGTAATGTTTGTAGGTTTTTTGTTTTTTATGTTGGTCAAGAAATGATGATTTTTCTGACGTTAATTATCCAATATTAGATCAACAACATATTTCAGAGGTGAGATGGGTTCAGACAGGCACTTCTGTCAGTGGAAACAGTGGGTCACTCCTTCGTATTGAAAACTCCACAAATTAGTCCAAATTAAAGCACTTAGCAAATTTGAGAAAAGGGTGTCTGAAGTCATAGAAACTGTAATTCACTTTACAAAACTTTTCATTTCAAGTTTTTGTGCTTACTTGTCTTCTAATTCATATAATTTTTATTGTATTATTTTATTTTCTATGTTGTGCTGTGTTATGTAATGGTGTTTCCTCGTGTGTGTGTGTTGTGTTTGGTTTCATTTACACATGTTTAACACACAAACCTTGTACATTTAGACTGAGTTCCTCTTCTCTTGAGTTTGATCCACATACTGTTACTAAAATAATTTGGAGGCTTTCGGACACAAATTGACAATCTCTACTGAATCAAAGGTAAAGGAGAGCTGTTAACTTAAAAAAATTACCACTTCATGACATCACAAGGTGCTCAGGGTCACTCAGATGAGGGAGCATCATTATAACATGACAAACTTCACAAGTCAATTTTGCGCAATTTACAACCTTTAAATCTGGGCCAGCTAAGGCAAAACTCAACCCATTATGCATCTTTATTAAGTAGTCACTAAATATAGTCAAACTGCATCTAAATCAGTACTGCGTCATTTTGATTGACGCCAAACTGCAACAAAAATGGAAGGTTTTCTCAGTAAATAAATCTTGTTTACAAATACACACCTGAACCCCCCCTTAACCTGCATTCTTCTGTTATTAGGTCAGAATCTATTCTTCTTCCACAGATCAGAGCCTTTTGTTTTTACAGTGGAGTAGAGTGCTGGATATTAGCTTGTTTATATATTCCCTTTCATGATTTTGTGCGTGAGAAGGCCTTGATCACATACAAGATAATGGGGAGACCCTCCTTATTTATGGCAAAAGAGGCTGTAGAAACAACACAGGGTAGCATGTTTTTCCCCCTCTTTGTTTTGTGGGTAGGCAATTAAAAAAGTGGGTCACTGATTATTGAACTTGGGCCTTCTAGTGTGATATAAAACAATATTGGATCTTCTTTTGATGGCTTATGCAGGAGAGGTTTTAAAGGTTTCATGGAAGAAATGGGGAAGAAAAAGGCAGCGGGCCATCTTCTGTTTATTGTTGTTCTGATGCACACTGCAAAAATCAATGGTAGAATGTATAGCGGGCACAAAAGTGGCCAGTGCACCCATAAAAAAGCATCATCATCTGTATCCTGTCTGGGGAATATGGGGAATAAAGAGCAAGTAGGTATGTCATTGGCATTCTGAGCCGCATGGACATAAAAGCAATTTCATGAAAAAGGCCTGTCTAAGGAACATCAAGAAGAGAAAAAAACTCTGCAATTTGAGTGATTACATGTATAATATGAAACACCACAGTGCTATCTATGAAAATAAGGCATGCAGAGGTGGAAGGAGCACAGATGAGTGACATTTATACAGAGACCTGTTACATCTCAAGGCAAACCAACTACTGCCCCCATCTGTGTGTGGGCTGTCAGTGGTATTGCAGTTTGAGTTACACCACATGATTCAAGATGACAATTGCATCTTCCCGACGAACAATAAAATCACAGTGGAAGGTGGACTAGACTCAAGAGCGTGCAAATGACTAATGAGGTTTTAAACAACAGGAAGAGATTTACAGAGCACATTTACACAGTATATGAAAATCCAGCCAGTTTAATGTAATTACGAGGAGAATGAGAAAGAGAGATGCTTGCTGACAATCTGATGTTGCAAAAGTAACCCAAAAAAAATCAATTTGTGGTTTTTGTGGTGGTCGTAATCAATCGGCTTAAAGGGGCACTGTGTAACTTTCCAGGTGGAGGGTCTGTCACCTGCATAGACCGTATATATATATGAATGGACATAGGTAACGCGTTAGCCGCCGCGTGCCATATAGGAAGTGCTCCAGGAGGCTCTTCCGGCTCCTTCTGACTCTCGCTTTCATTGACTTACATTAGGATCTTGTCGCTCGTCTCTCTGTACCTGCTGCACTGATCCTCTTCATCTTGGTCTTAAAATGTTCTTATTAACCCGCGACACATGATCCTGATTTTTTTTTTTTGCTATTTTGTTAGTAAAAAAAAATCCTATTCATAACATAGAGCCTGGCTCCAGATTCGCTCCTGTAGCCGTTAGCATCACTAGCCTCATTTGAGCGGCACTAAACGCTATGAGTGACGTCACACTCGCTTAGTCCACTTTTGTATACAGTCTATGCTCACCTGTTAATATGTGATGATTTTGTTGCTTTGTCTAAAAATATGTAACAGCACAGCATTAAATGGATCTATCTTCATTCAAGTTGTTTTTATTGCTCAAAAATATTTCGAAGGTATTTGAAATAGCTTCACCTCTCCATAGATCTGGCCTGTAACTTAGCTCGGTGGCATAGCTTCCTGGTTAGTACTTGAATGGGAGATGACTGGAATACAGGGAGGCAGTGGCTCTAGTGTGTTCTGCCTTGTATGGGAGTGGTGTGTGAGTGTGTAATTGTTGGTCAATGAGGTAGTAGCCATTGGGGTAGATCGGTGACTTCATTTCCATCTATCCCAGGGCGACTGTGACTACAATAGCAGTGCAATGATTTGGAAAGTGCTTTGAGTGTTTTTAAAAATGCTATACAAATCCAGTGCATTATTTAGACACAAAGAGTGAGATATTTGGAAGAAAATAGACAAGTGTAATTGATTGATGCCTTGAGGTGACAGAGTCTCTCGATTTCCTTTCATTAGTGTCGTATAAATGTGAGACACAGCTCAGTGTCATGTGATCGTTGCAAAATCGTACTTTGGCATAAAGCCTATTCCTCCAGCCCGAGGTGTGGACTTTGCAGAGAATATCCACAGCGGAAAAAGCTTTCATTCTCTGACTGGCATCATACCAAAAACATTTTCCAATAATTGACATCTTTTAGCCAAGATCGCTTCCAGATCGAGCTCTTATTGTGAACAAGGGAGAAATTACAGCTGCCCGTTCTACATCCCACAAAGACAATACAAACACAGAACATCAACAAAGAAAAATATAGCTTCAACAAGTCAAAAAACAGAACATATTTAGCTGTCTGTTTGGGGGATTCACTTCTGTTTTAGTGACAGGTACAATGGAGCAAAACAAACAAACATTGTAATAGAAGCCATTCGCTGACCACTGTTGACCGTGTCTTTTGGTAGACACCATTACAATGCAGTCTGAGGAAAGTTTGCACGACCTTAACTTAAACATTTGGAAAAGTACTCAATGATTTGGACATTTCATTGCCAAGATATTCTGAATTCTGTGCAAAAGTTGAAGCATTTACCCTTGAACTATGAGACAAATATAGATAATTGCCACATTAAGATCCTCTTGCCTCTTCCCCAAAAGTCCTTCTGTTTGTGTAGTAAGCGTCGCATATTCTATGGTATGATTATGCTAAAAGAGGAATTATTTATCACTGCCATGCCCCCGCACTAAGAGAGATAAATTGCCAAGAACAAGCTATATATTTGCACAGACGTTGCAGGCGCATTTTTGGTATCGTTAAAATCTTCAAACTAATAGCATATTCCCCTGATGACTGGAGTCCAGGCAGTTTCTTTGCACGTTATCCAAACAAACACGGGCGCTCGCATCTCCTCCGCTCTCTCTCCGCTTCCTGTCTCGATGCCTTGTTTCCTAGGTAACCATGTCAGATGAATTGAGAGGGGGGGACTGATGCCCTCCAGAGAGCCAATCCTCTCTCATCCAAACTTTGTCTCACTTTAAGTCATGTGACACCTGTTCCCATGACAACCAGGTCTGAGGGCAGTCTGGATATCTCTTTGATCAAGGTATGAAAAAAAAAAATAATACCCAACACGCGCAATGCGAGCAACCTTGAAATCGGAGCAAAGGGGGGATACGGGAAAACGCAATAGCTCTTTATGGAGATGTAATGAGCTCATGTCAAATCATTCATTATGAAACATTTGGCTGCGTGTAGCGAGGCAGTAGCACCAGTCAGTGTGGATAAGCGTGAAACGATGAGGGTTAAAATACCAATCTCCTCTCTGTTAGATAGAATTGCCACAGGTGAGATGTGTTGGCAAAGTGCAAAAGCGAGATATTCTGCAACAGGTAGCACCGTGTGGACCCAAGAAGAAGTTAAAGCTCAAGTAGATGCCTCTCTTTTCACTTTGGAGTAGCATTAATCACCAAATAGCAGAGTCCCCCAAACAGATTTTATTTTGTGAGCAGGTGGCCTTAAAGCCTTAAAGGTCTTTTGGTTCTATGATAAGCATTTGGCCTTTCTAAGCCTTTGAGCCCTCGCAAACAAAGAGCCGTCCCCGAACCTCTGGGCCCGTGTAAATGGTTGACTTTTCCAAGCCTTTTAGTCGGCACAAAGCTGTTGGAAAGCGTCCATCAGATAAGGGGTTCCCATGGGCATCCTTTCAATAAAATATGTGACAGGCAACAAATTGGCTGCAGACACCTGTCGTAATATAGAAAGGCCAGTCATTTCTCGACAGTTCATACCAATATTAGTGGGTCATTTGAACAAATCAAGATAAAGAACAAATAGAAAAACACACGCATACAGACTGAAAGTGTAATGAAAGAATCAAAGAAGAGGTTTGTCTTAAAGAGATCCTTTTTGTAAAATAAGCCATGCTATAGTCTTAAAATGTAAGATAATCAAGTTTATATGCACCTTTTTAGGGGAAGGTCCATCTTCTCCTCATCTCATAATTATTTCTTTGCCAAGAATTTTCCACACGATGGCTTTAAACTTATCTAACCAACAAGGACCAAGCATTTGACCTGGTGTCAGGAGAAAAGTCAGATCTGAGCTCACTCACAGTAAGAATGCATGTTTTCAAGGTTTTAAAAGCTTCAAAACACACTGTAACTGACCCAGCACAAGAGGGAGAAGTGTGATGCAAACTGTGAAACATTCCAAAGACCAGCAATAATGCAGGACACAAGCAGGTGGTGAACCTCAAGAAAAGAAAAGTAACATAGTGCACATTTAAGGTTATGATGAGGAAGTTTCATGCTCGTATAAAACACTTCACAGTGTGAACTCACAGCAAATGGGTTTTCTATAAACCCCTCCATATTTAAAGTCAGTGTAAACATAGCTGTTAAATTGAATTTCATGTAGCCTGAAGCTAGGATATGAAGGAAGTGGTTGCCTGGTTGCCCTGTGCCTCTGGCCAATTTATCAACTAATATGTCTGAACTTTCCGATAAAATGACCACTAATTTGCTGCAGCCAAACTTGTTGATAGAAGTGTCAGAATTAATAGAGTGAAGAAGTATTTAATTAAAAAAGGAAAAGCAAACTTAAAGGGAAATGACATTTCAATTAGAGAAGAAGGCAAAAGGTTAAAACTGAGGTAAGCTAAAGAAAATAATACTTAATGCCGTGAATAATGATAGAGGACATTTAAAGAGAATTTCAGAATGAAGACAATGTAGGTCACCCTGGTATTGTTCAGCCAAATGTCAAAGGAGGTGTGGTGTCTTTGACGAAAAAGACAATTCTATTACACTTTAGAATAATAAAGCTGTGCTTGGTGTATTCATATTACATTATTGTACAGAGTCTATCGCTGTGAGGTCCTTTTAAGAAATGTACAAGGCGCCTTTCCAGAAAATATCTGCATGGCACTGGGCTTTATTATCTGTGAGCTTTTCATTGACCTGAAATGGAAAAAAAAACTGTCTCAGTTCTCCAAGTACTTAAAGTTTTATCTATTAATTTAGATAAAATACTTCTTGACCAAACTCTTTACGCTTCACAAACATTATACAAACTTAAAGGAGCACTATGTAATTTTTCATGTGGAGGATCTGCTTCCAGCTTGTATCGACACATTTGTTGTTCCTTCTGTCCGGGATATTCCACAGTATTGGATTAAATTAATCTCCATGGCGACAGTAAGAATGCATGTTATTCCAATGACTGACCTTTAATGCCAATTCTAGGCAACACAAGAGATGCAGGTAGATCTTCCACCTACGAGAAAAGATAATGCCTGAACAGCCAATCCCAAAGTACATTTACCTGAAACAAGGAATAGTTTGGTGCTTTGATTGATGATTCTGTTTCTCAGTCCTTTATGTACATTTTCTCCTTTTTTTTTTTTAAAGTAGGTGGTTCTGGCTGGTCAGGTCACCTTTAAATGTATAATAAAAGAACCGTCAACGCGCTTTGAAGCAATCTGTATTATTATTATTATTACACATTTGCATTTTAAAATAAGTCATTTTATTGTATGCGAGATTAAAAGTAATACACATACGGTATACTGCAGCCTGTAGCCAATTAGTGCCAAAATAAACGGACATTTCAACCTTAAAATGTTACATATCTGGACATGGGGCTTATCAAAAACACCATCTGCCTCTTCTGCCCCTCTCCACTGACCCACTAGAGCTCACCTACTTTCCAACAGGTCTACTGAGGACGCTATCTGTCATGTCGGCTCCCAAGTCCACAAAGACGTAGCAGCAGTAAGCGCATCCTGTTTACGGACTTCAATGCACTACCCCCCAAAAGATCAGTTCCCGAGATAGGAACAGGACGCTAAATGCCCCGCAGTTAGTGGCCTTAACCTTTCTTCTATAAGCACACCACAGGAAGTAATGACCTCTCAGTGGGTATGGCTCCTGTATGACTTCTGTTATTGTCATCTGCTCCATTCTCACTTGAACCTGATGTTATTACTATGGCGAGACGACCGGGTCAGCGCATCTTCAATAGTGCAGTTCCTGTGCTGTGTGCAGAGGTCACTTTCTATCAATAGGGTCCCAAGAAAGGTACAGATGAAGCACAAGGTTATCACTTCTAAAGCTTATATTTTTTGCTAGCATTGGTTAGGACTGCTTAGCTTACATGCATTTTTATTTGAATCCGTTTTACCTACTTTAGGGGAAAGAATCTAATAGAACAAACCACATTTTCACCATATTATTTCTAAAAGTAAGAAAAGGGTTGATTTGTTTTCCTCTTGAAATGCGAGTAAGAAAAACAAAACAACACTTAAAGAACAAAAAACTGAAATGACTTATTCTAAATGGCAACTGAATGCTCTATTTTTCAAGCAAATTTAAAGGTGAACTGTGTAACTTTTCTGGTGGAGAGTAAAATCCATGGAAATGTTTTTGCATTTCTTGGAATTTTCTACAGTTACAGGTCAGCTCTGTGGAGAGGCGATAATGCTGAGTATGAAAATGCATGTTTTTAAGGTATTTTTGAGCAATAAAAATACCTGTGTTTTACTTAATGCAAGATAGCTATGTTTCATTGCAAATTGTGGAAGACTCCAAGCAAAGTAACATCTTCATGGAGACATTTAAGTGGCGGACCTTCTACTTGAAAAGTTGTATAGTGCAGCTTTAAATAGATCATTATTATATCAGAAGTTAAATAATTTAGATTTATTAAAATAAAACAACACTTAAAGAACAAAAAAATTGAAATGACTTATTCTAAATGGCAACTGAATACTCGATTTTCAAGCAAATTTAAAGGTGAACTGTGTAACTTTTCTGGTTTAGAGTAAACTCCATGGAAATGTTTTTGCATTTCTTTGCTACAGCATCATAAGCAGATCCATTTCCAAAGAAACAAGCAAGTGACACTAGGCCATGTTACAGGTCAGCTCTGTGGAGAGGCGATAATGCTGAGTATGAAAATGCATGTTTTTAAGGTATTTTTGAGCAATAAAAATACACTATATTACCAAAAGTATTCGCTCACCCATTCAAATGATCAGAATCAGGTGTCCTAATCACTTGGCCTGGCCACAGGTGTATAAATATAAAAGAATGGTCAAAAATTCCTATAAACACTCTCCTCAACCTTGTGGACAGTTTTCCCAGAAGAGTTGAAGCTGTAATAGCTGCAAAAGGTGGACCCACATCATACTGAACTCTATGGGTTAGGAATGGGATGGCACTTCAGTTCATAGTATGAGTAAAGACAGGTGAGCCAATACTTTTGGTAATATAGTGTACCTGTATTTTACTTAACGCAAACTGTGGAAGACTCCAAGCAGAGTAACATCTTCATTTTACTTAACGCAAACTGTGGAAGACTCCAAGCAGAGTAACATCTTCATGGAGACATTTAAGTGGCGGACCCTCTACTTGAAAAGTTGTATAGTGCACCTTTAAATAGATCATTATTAGTTAAATAATTTAGATTTAGAGCCAAAGATCCAGAACATCCAGAAATCACCAACAAATTGTCTAATGAAATCTATACATTTTATTACATACATTATAATGTTTTGAAATTTGCACAGTATGATGTCGGTGATGTTTTCCACAGAAATGTAGCCTATTAGATCACTTGAAAATTGATTTGAGTTTTTGCAGAAGTTCAAGTTATCTAAATGCCATAAACATGTCATACGAGAGACGCTATTAAGAGACAAATGACAAGAAGACACCCTATTGTTTTAAAATGATCCTTCCTTGTGGGGAGCCAGAATACACACTAGGAGACGAACTGAGCTAGAGGCTAGAATGTCATGAGGGCAAAAGTTTCCAAATGTTGATTACAAACAGTTTAGGAAAGTTCAGTTAATATATTTCCGTTTTTTTTCTTCCGACATAGGCTGCGCCCTTCACAGTGAGGCGTAAGCAGGTTGGGGATACTGGGATTTCAGATGTGTGAGATTCTCTTCCCCACACAGAGACCGTATCACCTGAGAGAGCTGATAACTTCAGAGCCCACCGCAAACCAAAACCCTACAAATTCTGACTCACAGCGGGAGGCACAGACGGAGGAGTCCAGGACCTGAACTCCCCGTGGAGAGAGTGGA
>JACN01145071.1:0-15445 GCA_000787155.1 Scartelaos histophorus
ATTATATATTATATTATATATTATTATTTTTTTTTAAAAAATCAATTGATTGGGGAAAAAAATAGCTCACGTTTTGTTTAATGTAAACTGCAAAATTCATCTACAACAGCTCAATAACAGAAATGGGCCCACTGACTGTAAAAATAAAATGCAGAATTGATAAGCTCCACATCTTCATAGTTGTATTATAGTTGGAACACCATTATAACCAACATAAAATACTAAAATATCTCAATTTGTATGGTATCTCTTAAACTTAAGACGTTAAGTTATAGCATTAGCACTACCACTCTGGACTAGAATTAATATTTTGGCTTTAACATTAGAATTAATTCCCAAAAGAGTAGCAAGCAAGCAGTGCTGAAACCATAACATGTTTATAATGAGTACCATGTGTCTTTATTTAGCACCAAACTTTTTTTTTTTTGTATTTCAGGAGCTGTGGAAAAACTAATGATGTCCAAGACTTGATGGAAAACAAAACAGAGGGGAGCTTCTGTTGCATGCTTCACAGTCTGGAGTGGCCTCATCAAAAACACTGCCTTACAACTCAACAAGTGAGCTGCCTCCAACAAACATAACAGCAGAATGTAATGGAAAATGCACAGTCACCTCCACCACTCTCAGTCCTGCTCAAATATGTGACTTTCCTCAGGCATTTTGATGGACTTGGAAGAGTATGATGAGCTCCCCTGAAAAAACAGACTATGGAATGACCAAGTTGCAAGAAATCAAAATCCAAATATACTCAAGAAAAGGTACTTTAAAAACATAACTGCTCAGACTGTAATAAAAATACTCATAAAATTGAGCGTATATATCTGCTAGTGTACTGGAGTGAAAGATATAGTTTAAATATTTAGTCCCAAATTGTATTCAGTTCAGTGCTCCAGAAATTTCAAATAAATATAAAGAATAATTTTGCGTAAAAGTTTGAGTGGGCTTGGACTAGATAACCTCCTTTGGCTCTTGTTATGGAATGAGGTGATTGGAGGAACAGACTGCTAAGAGTTTTGGCTGCTCTCTGTATCAAATGGTGATGACTAAAGTTTGGATAAAGAAAGTGTATGCACTGTAGTGAGAAAAAGAAGACTTTTAACAGAAGGCCTCCCCACTTCTCCGTCTGTCAGCTATCACCAAACCACAATGATGAAGTTGTTTTTACATGAATAGCGTATATTGCTGTGAAGTGTACTTTTACTGTGGGTTTGTCCATTTGCTGAACAGACAGTTGATCCAGACTCTGTGGTTTTTGGAGGTGTGCGCAGGAGCTGAAGCAGAATTATGTGAGAAAGTCCATGTGACCCGATCACATATGAGACTGTCAGCACTAAGTCTTATGATCAGAACAACCACATTTTAAAGAAGCCCAGAGTTTCATGTTTCCTTTTTTATAAGGGGGGGTGAGTTGTGTAGACTATTCACTTATGCAGGTTCCCCATATCTCAAGCTCTTTTAGATTTTGGTCTCTTGTTTAGGTCCATTTTGGTGTTGATAACATTTTATTGTAGATGTTAAATAAATAGAATCCTTTACTAAGGTGTATATTTTGCCATTTTCCCTTCTTGCATGAGCCTAAAAGCAATATAGTGTGCACTGTGGAGTTGGATACTTTTATATACTACAGTTAAGAGTCTGGAATTAAATAGTTGTTTATCAGTTGCCTAGTAAACTTAGGCATGGGTTTGGTTTCTGCTAGCAGCCTGATAAATGTTCCTACTTTATTTGCCTTTCATTCATGCTTATTTGTTCCCATTTTAAAACTAATTTGCACAAGGCGCTTTTCTCGCAAACTTTCCTTTTTATGAATGTTTTCCATGAGTAGCACCACTTCTGGATTCCCACCGCGCGCATCTTAATTAGTAGAAGCATGTGGTTCAGGTTATCCGTCCTGTGCCCACTCCGAGCGCGCAGAGACCGGTGCCGACAGAAATGTTCCCTCGCACTCTCACACGAGCTTTCCGACATCTTAGTTCTCTAAATGTCTGGCAATTCTCCACTGGAAAAAGAAAGAAAGAAGATTTGTGCTTTTAAACATTGGCTGAATACAAACACTGTCTGTGCAGTCATGCTCCGTTTAATTTAGCCTTTTCTTCCAGCACTGTGCCAAGTGCACCAAGAGAGGGCGCTCCCTGGTTCTAGCACCTGACTGACTTTTAGAGCAAATGAAGGGGTTCTACACAAGTAGAAATGTGCAAAATGGACCAGAAACGCATTTAAAGACGATTGCAGTACGTTGCATGACTTTGGTAAGTGGGTGTTACGATCATTAAGGTTATTCGAGCACTTTAAGCTGAACTTTGCGCCTGTAATTACGTATTTAAGTATTGATAAGTAGTAGCATGTTACCAATATGTGGCCAAAAAAATGAAGTTTTTTGGCCACATACAGACTTGCCTGTCTGCTATATGCTTCAATGCAATATGTGGCCAAAAAAAAAAACAACTGTTTTTTTGGCCACACCAGTAAGTTTATGTGTTTTGTAGAGGATAGATCTCATCGTTAATAGAACAACCACTGACAACAGGACCAATGCCAAACAGAACCAGTCCTTACCAAAGTGCAAAAATATGATTTAAATGCAAAAGACTTGCCTGTCTGCTATATGCTTCAATGCAAATAATGTTTTGACTTGCTACTAAGAGCTGTTTATCTTGTTCAGGTTCGTTCATTAAACTGCCCAAGATAAAAAAGCTGAGGTGCCATTGGCTCTGAGGAGGTGATGACGCCGCGGGCGCACGGTCTTCCCACTCCGTGCACCGTGCGTATCACTTCAGTGGAATAAGAGTGCTGGTCAGTACTGAGATGTCTAATCTGTGCTCCGCATTAACTTTCCATGGTCTTCTTCTTCTTCATAGTAAGCTGCAACCTGTTCAAGCGAATACGTCTCCAGCCTAGAAGCGCCAGTGCACATCGCGGCACTCGCCCCGTATAAACGCGCGGTGGGAACAAAAACATCTCAGTGCAGCGGAGGCAGGAGGAGCAGAGAGACCGGAGAGTGAAGGGATAACGCGGCTCATGAGTTAAAACGCGCTTGGCTTTACAGAGGAACAGACTTGGATATGGCGAAGACACTGGGGAGGCTCATTGGAGTGGTTTTACTTTTACATTATGTGAGGACTGTCGAAACCGAGATCGCAGCCCTCAATGGTAAGAAGCATCTTATCTCTACATGATATATTATTTTTTGAAATGTCAACTTTATATTTTAGTTTGTGCACCAAAACAACTTTTCTGCTCCATACAGATTGATTTCATTGTGAAACTTTTTTTCTTCTCACATTAAATAAGACAAGCTGGTATAAACCACTCATATCCATTATGTGCTCCAAGAATCTTGTTGAATGCTAATTAGCATAATTAGTGGAGCTTTGATTGCTTCTGTGGTTCGTGCTGATTGGTGATAATTCTGGTACATCATGGTGTGAGTTGTGGTTCTGTGTTTTTAGCAGAGCACTTCCTCCACCTCAGCTCTTTGTCATGTATAACCTGGTTGTGTCAGGCTTTTGCACAGTAATTGTCTTGTTACAGTGGAAACAGCACCTGTGCCATCTTTGGGGCATTACTGAACAGTGGGTTTGTTGGGATGAGGTGCTCACCTCTACTGTAAATGTATGTTGGGACATGTGTGTGCTAAAGTCCTCCTAATCTCTCCTGGAGCCCTGCGCTTGAGACAGTGGAATAAGTTCATACCAGTGCTGTATCCTCACAGGCCATCTCTTGTTTCCCATGGCTTTTATAGCCAGCAATGCATTTTCATCACGTATCAGACAGTGGTTAGCGAAATGCTGGACTGCTGACAGTGACTGTAAATTAAAACCCTGTGTGAGTGTGTGTGGAATGTATAGCTTTGTTTTGGAGAGAGATGATACCTCGCAGATATATATGTGGTGTGTCACAGCAACACGTTTAACGACACTATAACTGTTTCTGTAGGACTACTCAGCCTCACTTATGGAATCAATCAATCTGATATGCGGTACCGGGCATATGGGTTTAACAGCTGGCTGCTTTATATTTTCTTCTTTACATCCTGCATCTTAGAGTCTGAATAACATTAGGGGTGTTTAAATCATTGCATTTATGTTTCTCTTTCTGGAACAAGACACTTTGCAGTATATAGGACAGTATTTTTAGACATGTAGGTGAGGTACTTCCTGGTTGTAGACTGACCTCTTCCCTAGTTGCTGTGAGGACTAGCCCCATACAGTGCAATGGCTTTTCTTATTAGAGCAGGTGGACTCCTTTACTCTGTTAAAGAAAGTCTATTGGGACGATATAGTATATAAATCTACCTTGACTGCCTCAAAAGCTCTCAAACTGTCTGAATGTGTCTTTAAAGTGAAGAGTTGCCTATAAATCTTGCTAAAGCCTTCATTTCCGTGCGTTTATTAGTTAGATGAGCACATCTGGGCAAAATTACACAACATCCTGTGAGCTCAAAGTTTGCACTGTGCGGCTGTGAGATGTTCGCGCACTGAGACACTTGGTTGGAGCTTTGGCGCGCTTCCACAAAATAGAGTCTGATTTTGGGGTTAATTTGCACTCGGGGCTATTCACAGACTGGAAAAAGAGATGTTCCACTGGAGTCTAGTGTGTGTCTGCATGTGTGATAGAAATGAAAGGCATAGAGGAGGGAGGGAGCGTGAGAGAAAAAGTCAAGTGAGTTTTAGTGGTGTGGTCTGATTTAAGTGTGTGCATCGAGGGCTGTTAATGTACTAATATTAAAAGTTTTTATATGGAATGACATGGGTCAGGGTTTGTATACTCCTCCCCAGACAGTAATGAAATAACATAGATAGATATCATACCATATACCGACACCTTCCTTTTCAGGTTTTTCAGGAAACACAAAAAACTCCCCCCAAAATTGAAATTATGGCATTTTTGCCTAAGGAAAACTAAGGCAAAAAGTGACTTAGGTGATTATTTTAGGAAGGTGACGATTATAATTTAAAATAATGATTGTATTTAGGAATCATTTTCTTAACTGGTAACATATGTCCCATAAGAGACCAAAGTCTGAAGCTTTACCTGAGGGCTGGACGACAAAATGACAATTTTTCATCATATTTGATTTATCTTGAATTTCAATGTTATTAAATGAATTTGCAAATTTACAAAAAAGCTCAAATTTCTTAAGTTTCTTAAGTCTGAACTCCACACATGCATATTGTCAATGGACTGGCTATAGACACAAGCTGATCAATGACAATTACAAATGACTGAATCTCAATCTTTATTAAATTTAAAGAGGTTACTTCTTGTTTCTTTTCGCTGTTGTGAAGAATTAGTAAACGTGGTATAACAAAATAATCATAAAGGGATACTGTTGCTTTGTTTGTTATAGAAAACAAAATGTAATGTTACTAAGCACTGCCCTTTTTATTTTTTCTGTACACTGGTGGTAGTTTATAAGAGCAGTGACATGGACATCTCCAGCTCTGGTGCACTGCTCCTCATCCATCAAAGTGTGAGCAGCCTCTTCAACAGTCACACCAACACACACGTGCAGAGAGAGGCTCAAAACACACACACAGTCTTAACAACTCTCAAAGCAAATTGCCGTCCTTTTCAAGTTTATTTGTATGTCTTAATTCAAAAGAAAGTCTATTAAAATGAAAAGTCCGTCTTCTTATACTTGGATGGAGATTGTTTGAGCCCTTTTGGAATCTGAGCTTTTCCACTACCCTCCCTCTCTCTCTGACATTGCAAATTTCTGAAGACTTGGTATGAGCCAGCCCATTTATTGGCCCTCTAAATGACCTGCTGAAAAGGGCTCCCCTGAAAAGATAGAGGGGGGGTGGGGTTGTGGTGTTTTGTGTTACGCCTCTTGCCTCAGCAGCGCTCCGTGCCATACATACAGCGGCGGGGCAGGGAGCGAGGGGTCGTCCCGTAACCAGCATGCAACAGCAGCACCAGTCTCTGAGCATTAGTCACGCCTCTGCCGCTGTGCCCCCACTGCTATGTCCCCACCCTCTCCTCCTTATAGTCTGTGGGCCAGAGTAGACCCCAACGGTTCAATAGGCGCCAGGACAAAAAGCGCAGAGGCCACTAGTTAATGAAACTCTGTGCTGTTAAGCTCCTTTAGGGATTTTCCACCATTGTCTTTCATGTGGCTCCTTCACTTTCTATTGTCGCAGTGCTTTATTGGACTTACAAGGCTGGAATAAAAGTTTGTAAAATGAGTGAATGTTTTTGTCTTCTGAGGAACATTTTAACCACTACTTTGTGACTTTCTTTAGGTGTTTAGCTCTAATTGATTGATGTGTTAATATTAGCTCAATGTAATTTGAAAAGTCTGTTGTGGCTCTACTACTGAGCCACACAGTTGATATAATTAAATCATGATATGAGTAGATAAGAGATAAAAGAAAAGGAAAACTTATCAGAAAATGTGAATCTGGTGATTCTGACCTATTCATAAAGGTCAAATGGAAGAGTGGTTTAATTTTCAATGGTTAATGTGGCTTTGCTACCAAATCAAAGTGTCATTTGTGCAGTGGAAGATGACAGAGCGTTCCCATTGACGATAAACATGCCTTTTCAGCAGATGATTGTGATGCTGGCAGCAGAGCGCAGCAGCGTCCACAGACAGGCTGTTATCAGCAGTGCTGCTCTGAGGCACACATGAGAGGGAAACTGTATGATATGAAATGTCTAACTATTTGGATTAGGGGAGTATTTGTTACTCTTCAGTCAGTGTGGTTTTCTTCACATTTGTTCTGATGTGATGTGTTGTCACAATGGAAGCACATTAGGCATATAACCATGTTTTTGCATCATTGCAAGATAAGAACTAAATAATAACTCCAGCCAGAAGATATCCGTAAAGGTCTGATTAGCATAAGCTCATAAATGAATTGGAGTTTTGTTCTCCAGAGTATTATAGGTATAATAATGAATGTATTACTGGCAAGTGAAGTTGTTACATCGCCTCAGTAGGCACTAGGCCAGGTCTTCTTCTTCAGGTCAACTGAGCTTACATTTGAATGTTATAACTTATCATTCTCCTCCTTATCTCTTTCTGGCTTGTGTTAAGTTTTTAAACCATACCAGTACTAATATTGCTGTGCACCTGCAAATATGTGCACTTGACAAGAATGTAAACCATAAAAGGCCCGGGAGATGTTCTATAAAGTGTTTATGCACAATCTAATACACATTTCTCTTGTGTCTTTTAATGCCTGTCGACTTTTCCCCTTTTACTGTCTGCAGTGAGACACATTTGGAGCTCTCAATGTGTAAGATGTTATCGTACTGTAATTTTGACTGGCACTTGCTTGTGTGGTCTGAGTGTGGGCTCCTGATTGGGCCAAACCTTTAAAATCATGACCAGAAGAAGTAATAGGAGTAATAATAATAATGTGAAAGCCAGATGGAGTGATTTCATACTTTCACATATGAGACTTGTTGAACATTTTATTAGTTTCATTATACAATATTCACCTCAAGACCAACATACATGACCATTATGACTTTTGAAAAGCTGCCAAATTCTGGATGTTACTACAGACATAGTAGTTTTATATAGATGTATTAAAACATCTTTATATAGATGCATTTTTATATCATACATTTTGTATGTTATATTGCTACTTTATAAAGGTATATTGGTCTTGTGTTAGAGTTGTAAATAAAACATTGTGGCTATAAAAGTAAAGATAGTGCCATGTTTACCAGCATAACTAGTCTGTCCAATAGTGTGTGAACACAGAGCCTGCCTTTTGATGCTGCGACTGCACCACCAGCACTCACAGATTAGAGCGTTGAAAGAAGCAGTCTCCCAATGGGAATAATGTTCTATGATGAAGCAAAGCCAGAGCGGCTGGCGGTGAGGCGTCCTCTGGGCTTGCTCTAAGCAGATAAGATGTCCCCTGCCCTGCTGCAGACTTCATATCCTGAGCCCTGCGGGACCAGCACGCTCAGGCCGTCCCACAAAGGCTGGTGTCACTCACAGCTTACAGCATGCTGCTACATGCCTCTGTCTATATACAGCCATATGTGAAAGTCCCTCTCCCTTTCACTGTTCTTTACATGCTCATACGCCTGGCTTTTATTTTCACTGTTTACACTGTTTATGCAGGACAGTAAGAGCACTCAGTGTAGTCAGCATGTCACTGGCATGGGTGCAAGCCTCCAGCTGTTTTGGATTGTGTATTCGAAACTTAGCCAGATTAGTTCCTTCAATTTTTATTTGAAACATTTACAAAAAGAAAATTAGTTTTTGAGAGGTTTCATGCAAATTGGGTTTATGCTCTGTGCTGTTGCCAGGACTTCATTTTGGCTCAGATCTTCAAACTAAAAATCCTCCTCACACTTTGATTACCTGATCAGCCTGAAAACAGTTAGTCGATGCCTGTCCTGTAGTGCCTTTCCCTGCCCCATTCTTATCTTAGCTTTGTCGTAGTCTTTGCACAATCACAGGTACATTCACTAAAAAATACAGCAGTATAATTTGTCATAAAAAAATCAAAGTTAGCATTTTTCCTTATGTTTAACAGCATACGTTTTTCAAAAGCATTAGGATTCTGTTTTGTTGTCTGATTCATTTGTGTAAGTGAAACCCCATTGACCCCTTGGCCCTGTTGATGCGTTTATTGGGCTGTTCATCACATTAATAGTTCAAGCCATCATTTATCCGTTTTATAACATGTGGTTGAGCCTCTTCCCTCCACACTAACCCTCTCTGGAGACAAGGTTTTGCAATGATTAGCCGCTAATGCCGCACACGCTCTGCTTTGTTCAAACTGAGCTGAGCCAAGTGAACTCCTGCAGACTGTGATGTGCTGGGCCGTGGTGGGTCCAACACTGCCGCCTTTGTTACTCTGCATGGAGAGCTCTTGAGCATCTCTTCCCAGAACAGTGAACTCAGCATCAGGTCTGCCCCACAGCTATGGATGTCTGAAGATTGCACTGCTCTGACAGGCCTCTGCTATTGTGAGGTAGGAAATGTACAAAGAAGAGTTCATGGCCACAGATTTAACTTTTGTCATATGAGTTGTGTTAAAGCTGTTTATTTATTTTGCAGATGAAGTTTAGTTGCGAGGTGTGAATTTGTTACAGACCAATGGACATTTTTCCACTGAAATATCTTGCAATTTAGTCAAGTAATATTTAATTTTAATAGTACATTTAAAACAACAGTTACATTCAGCAACAACATCTATCACTTGGCACAAGTTTGCCTGGTTGACCTGAATGTTTATGAGAAACATTTTTACACTGATAAATGAGCCACTTCATCTGGCACAATATAAGTTGCCAAATACACTATAGAGCTCGGCCTGTAAAGCATCGTCTTGAGTCATGATGATTCATTGCAGTTCTTGAAAGTGTTTTCAGAAGGTCTGACCCTTTAGAAAAACTATAAAGAATGCAGCACTTTTCTCTCAAGTCCAAGCTATTTTATTACTACATCACAGATACAAAGCAACCATTTATCCATTATATCTTTATGAAATACTGTATAAATATAATCAGAGTGGAACAAAGTGGAGTTCTGTTGCTGCTCATGGGAGACTTTAAGGTATAAGGTCTGAAACTCATACAGACATGTTATGGTCGATAGCGTAAATGAGAAAGTCAATCGTCCAATGGCTGCTGATTGCAGAGAGATGTTTATGTTTGAATTTTAAGCAGATCATAATGTTATATTGGCTTTGAACAGCATGTAGCTCCAGAGACCGGAGACAAACATTTTGTGTGATTCAGATTTTATGATAAGTTTGCAACCAGCAATATACTGTCCAATTTTTCTATTGCTTTTGTAGTGGGCCTCATCAAATTTATTGATCATCAGACATTGAATGATGATGATAAGATGAGTAGTGATCAGGAGGAGGAGACAGCATTTTAGAAAAGATACTATAGAAGGTCTATGCCTAACAGTGTATTGTGGTTAATGACCATAATTCAAATTTGTGAAGTAGAAGATTCTTTATATTAAAACTGTAGCTGGGCAAGCAGTGATAAAGAAAAAAATATTTAGATAATTAAATTGTTATGTCACAACATGTATTAGCACATGTGTAGTGAGTAATAGGTAACCAGAGTTCAGTTAACCGTTCTAGTTGTAAACATGACGGTCTCATGTCTAGCCTCTTGTGCTTCATGCAGCCTTCACTTGCCTGTGCTTGCACTTGGTTCAACAACAGAGCTAAAACCAAAAGTCAACAAGTGATTGTGGTAAGTGAAGCTGCAGTGGGTGCCAGGTGGTCCGGTTTCACTCATCTGCGGTGGGACTCCCTTCTGGGAACAAAGAGCCGCATTGAGTGTTTTTGGAGATGAATTGTGAAGGTATAACAGCTGCCTTTGTGTGTGCATACAGTAGACTGGTGAGGCTGCTGCTTTCTCATGCTCGGCCCACATTTCAACTCTGAACTTGCTTCCTGGACTTTACTGGAACAAGTGTATTTATCAGAAGATGTCAGGTGTGGTGGAGTTTACACATGTTAAGATCTACAAGGCAGCAGCATGTCAGTGTAATATGCTAAATCAAAGAAGGCTGTTTGTGTTCAGACAAGAAAATTGGCCTAGGAAGATGCTTGCTGCATTTCAATTAACTATGTCATGCCTGAGGAATTATGGACTTGAACTGTTTTCAGGTCATTACATTTTAATTTCAATGTAAACCTCAGTAGGAGAAATTGACATTTGTCAATGTGTATGTTGCATTGGCCCGTATTGATCACTGTGCCATAGACTGTTCAGTCCTATTGCTCAGTCTCCTCAGTATGCAACTTAACTAGCGTAACTTAACTAGCATAGCATAGTCACTTATTGTTTGCAAGAAATGTTATTTATTTATACAGGTTTTTATATTTGATGCAGACACCTCTACAGACTTTTGGTCTCTTTAAACCACTCATAGACTCATTTAGTAAATAACTGAAGCAGTATGAGTCTTTCATTCAGTTACATTTTAAGTATGGCTGTGTAAGAAATGTCTTAAAACTAATGACAATGGTTTTCAAAATGTATTTCCTATATCAGTGCCACTTAATGAAAATGAAACAAAACAAAACAACCCTCATGATATTACAGAGGATTGGCTGTAGACCCAGCTCAACAATTAAACGTTACTGAAACTTTATATGAGTTAAAAATTAATTGCTTGCATCAAAAAAACTGACTTTATTTGGCCTGGAGGAGGGCCTCCACCTGTTCTATGGAAATGTTGTTCCTTTGACTGTAATATTCCTCAACATGGCATAAAATGAATGTCCATGAAAGTTGCAGTTTGTGTTTGTGCTAGATAAGTCGTAATTCATAAGTCTTTTACTCTTCTTTTACACAGATTTTTTATTGATGAAGATGTTATGCCACTGCACAGAGCTGGTAAAACCTCTTTGTAGAACAGGTGCAGTAGGGGGTATGACGGATGTGGAGTGGGACGTATAACTGCTGTTGGCCTGCAGTGCCAATAAGGAAAAAGGGCCAGAAATGTAATTTACCCGCAACCTCCTCCAGTGTCAATCTGCAGCTATTGTCACGGCAACAGGAAGCATCCAGAGGTGTATCATTGCAACGGTTGCTCACAGCAACCACACAAGCTGATGTGTGTTCGAAGTAAGGATGGTCCAGTTATTGATTAAATGTCTGGCGGGCTGCCCCAGAGGCTCATGGGATATGAGCAGAAGGGGGTAAAGGTGCCAATGGAGTGTACAATCAGAGTCTAAGCTGCCAGCTAACTTCATCCAAACATTTATTTCAGTCATAAATAAATGGCATTTGTGGCAGTAAATCCTTTGCTTTTGTCCAATGGAAAGGCCCACTTCAATCTCTCACATCTCTAACGTCTAACAGAACAGTTGGTGGTTCCATTTACTTAAGTGGCAGTGGACCCAGATGTTTCTTAAGAGCAGGTTATGTATTATGGTTATAGTGATCTCTCTTTTCAGATGGCCACCTGTCTCATGATTAAACTTGCAACATAAATAAATGTGCACCTTCTGAAGGTCAGACTGACAAATAAACAAATATCTAAGTTTGTTGTGATAGTAGATTTTCTGGCCAATGCTTGGATTACTATGATTTTATTACTGGGTTCTTTCACATTAACAAGTGAGATGACGTTTTGCTTTAACAGAAACCTGCTCTAAGTGTTGTTATTTCTTCCTATCAAAGCAGGACGGCTGAAGTCAAGTGTTTATTTGGTCCCAGGTATTATTGTTCAAACTGACAGCTCACTACACTATCTGCTGTATTGTACTGTGTAGTGTAGTCTTTCTGTAAACTAGATTTTTATTTTCCACACCACAGACCTTGTGTGTGATCCTGGCCACATGTAGAGGATTTGTGGGACTATTTTTTCCTCTGGTTTGGAGCATCCTCTCTTGTTGTGCAAGAAACAATGCATCTCTTTGCAATCAAGACTGGGAACTTAAGATACACTGAATGGCTTTTTGGATGGGAAAATATGCATTATTATTTCAAATGGACAAAATTATTCTGCTGTCAGTTTGTGTGTGTTTCGTGCTAATGATGTCTCATATTCATATAGTCATTATAGTCATAAAACATAGTCTGAGCCAGCTCCTCTCTATGTCCATCTTACAGGGAGCACCCAGTCACCCTAAAACATTGAGCCAGCATGAGCCAGTAACAAAACTTTTAGGTCAAAATATTGCAACAACCAAAAAAAAAAAGTCCTTTCACTTTCCTTTTTCTGCTGTCTAAACCACTTGGCTCGATACTTGACTTTGCCGTGAGATTAATTCTTTTGGAAGAGTTGAGCAGTAAGTCATCTATCACTTGTTGTGTAGGGCGTCCTTCACACTGCCAGGCTGGAGTGACATAGAGCTTAGAAATCAATACCGTAAAATATCTCCAGAAACAGATTGAATCATGGTCTTATAAATTTTGCCAAAGTCTCCACCGCACACTGTTGTACTAATAAGATCTTTCAGTTCAAATCCAGCCGTGGGAGTGTCAGCTGAGATGAGCCCTTTGTGATTCATATTTTTCTGGCGCTTTTTAAACCTTGTTGGACAGATTTACCGTTTATCCACAGAACCATAATGAGGTCAGCCAGTTTTGCTATTAGGTGTGTCAGTTGAACCACGCCTTGGATTTTTATAGGCTTAACCTACTCCATAGTTGGCATTATAAAACATTTACAGGCAACACAGTCAAGTCGGGTTTCTCTGCACTGCCTCTTAAAGGCAAGGTCAGAAGAGGATGGATGGATAAAATTGTAGCTCTGGAAACATAGTTTTTCAGTGGAACTTTGAGTTTTCCAGTCCCTCTTTTTGATAACTTAATTCTTTCCAACTTAATAAACAATCTTGTGGACTACCTTATATGGATACACAAGAAATGCAATTCAATCCAATCCAATCCACTTTATTTATATAGCACATTTCATAATACGTTTCCAAAGTCCTGCACAAATACATACTAAAAGCAACAATAATAATATAATATGCAGTATAATGAACTCCTTTTTATAAGCCTAGTCTAGCATTACCCAAAGTGGGACTTGAGGCTAAAATATAGGCTAATTAAACTGGCTTAAAGGACTGAAAGGTTTGGGAAAAATATTTAATTGCGATTTTTTTTGGTGACCAGCATTCCAGTTGTGATTAGATTTATGTTTTAATAATAGGATTCTGATGAAAGTTAACATATTAAACCCTTCCATCTTTTAGAGCAGCTGACAAAACACCAACATTTGAAGAAAGATTCACATTTCATAACATGTTTGGACATATCTCAACAGGGTTAGCCATTTTTATACAGACAGGAGATTTTTTTATATATGGATTATTACTATGGTACTTCAGAAATTAAAGCCTTTGCGATTTGCTAACTGTGCTCATTTAAATTGAAATTCCCATCAGATTTCGATTAATGTTAAAGACAACAAAAATAAATAAGAAAGCATATTTAATGGACTATATTTAATTTTTACATGGTTGTTTTAGAAGTAGTTTGTTTTCCCAACCTGCAATATCTAGAGTGTTAGATGCCAAGCTACTCAAACACCAGCAAACTATATTTCATTTTTACATGGTTGTTTTAGATATCTAGAGTATTAGATGCCAAGCTACTCAAACACCAGCAGAAGCCAGAGTAAACATTATACAGGCAGCCGACATTATAACATGGCCCTCATTTTGACCTTTTCGGTGCACTGAGAAAACCCCAGTCTAAGAGCTATCCCACAGAAGTGTCTGGGCAGCAAAGAGGAAACGTATTAGCAGTACTCTGTTGAACTGCAGAATGGTGAAGCGCTGTTGGGCCCAGCAGCTCATACTGATGCAGCACCAGACCAGTGGAGAGGCTAATCAATAGGCAAATAGAGTGCTGAATGGGCACACAAGCCTTACACTTTAAGTTCAGACCAGAGAATATTTGCACTGCAACTTAGCTTTGCTGAAGCTCTCCGCCAGTGCTGGGAGAGCGGCCCACACAGGACAATGAAACACACAGAAATCCTAGAGCTATCACTTCTATTATTATACCTGGATTCATTATAGATAATAAGACATTAATATGGCAGGTCATTGATGCTTCTCTGTAATGTAATTAATGCTATTCATACATGGTTTTGTGTGGGTACATTTGACTGGGAATCAAAATTTCATAACATTCCCCCATCTCTTATTGTGCCTTATGAGCGCAGTATAACGTCTTGTTAAATGTAATTGATGTTTTAGATGTGGTTTTACTAAATGCCAAGAGCACCTCTCCAGGCTGCAAATAGGTAATCTAATAAACCCAAGCCAATTAAGATTTGCAATCTATATTATATTCACCGTAATAAATTATAAATCTGCTTCTGCAAAACCAGATTGTGTTGTTTCTATAGCTGTACAATTTTGGGAAAAAATGTCATTTCATTTTTTTTTTTTTTTATTGGGATGTATGTTTAAAACGTTAAACTGTAAAATAACTCCATGAGCATTAACAGAGAAGACTCAAATATTACAGAATTAGAGAATATGTTTGTAGATACAGTTAACATACATTTTAATTCAATTTTTGATTCAACTGCAATATATTGTGCAGATCTATTTCTTTCTGCTCTTTTATGACAGTACTCAGAGCCGCATCAGTTTTTTGACCAGGGTCTGATACATGGAGTTGCTGTGCTTTGTCTTGGGTATTAGTGTCCCATAGCAGATGTGCAATGACAAGCCCATATGTAAACAGGACAGGTGACACTTCTAATCTGATGGAGGCACAATCACGCTGGCAGGCAGGTAATTAAAGACCCCCCTTACCTTTCCATCATGGCTGCCCTGCCATATGCCTGCTTCATCGTGGACAGAAAAATTTTGACCCTGTCTGTCATTGTGTCATTGCATGTGTGTCAAGCTCTGAAAATAAACTGACAAGACACTGCATATATTAACTATATTAAGGCTAATAGTGATCGATCAGTATGTTTTTTTTTCCATTGCCAATTAAATACTTATTGTTTAGAAGCTAGAGAAGC
>KN506910.1:4938-16705 GCA_000787155.1 Scartelaos histophorus
CCCCACAGCCGACCACTGCTCCCGGTGCAGAGGCTCCTACAGAAGAAACAACAATTATAAAGGAATATGCATTCAAGCTTCTAGTATGCCTAAAATAAATAAATCAAAATAATAAACACAAGTAAAAGTATAAAATTTCAATCAAAAGCTAAGCTAATAAGATGGGTCTTGAGCCTGCTCTTAAAAACATGAACGTTCTCTTTGGCCCTGAGGTCCTCAGACTGTTCCACAGACGAGTGTCGTAGTTCTGGAAAAGTTCTTGGGATTGACCAGGAGCTGCCGTCAGGGTTTCTTGGGGTAAAAGCCCAAGAACCCCAAAAGGCCCATGACCATTAAGACATTTAAAAACCAGTAAAAGAACTTTAAATTTGATCCTGAAACTCACAGGAAGCCGATGTAGTGATTTTAAAGCCGGTGTAATGTGGTCCCGCCCCCTGGTCTTAGTCAGGACACGTGCTGCTGAATTTTGTAATAATTGCAAACCTGAAATAGTCTTTTTGGGAAGAGCAGAGAGCAGGGCATTACAGTATCTATTGGACTGGTGATAAAAGCATCAGTGTGTCCATGTTATCCAGAGAGAGATGTTTTGAGGTGATAGAAATCTATTTTGATATAGCCTTCGTACAGCTTGTTGCAATTACACAATTATATGCAGGCATACAAAAATGAAAAGGACACTACCACAATATAAATGAACAGAATTCACAGTGCTACACATATCAGTCTGGTATAAATCAGGTGACTGCTCTGCTGTCAAAAATGGCAATTCTTTCATACATCTTCTCTTGGATTTGGATATTGTGCCGGTTGCTTATACAATTTCTCTGTGGAATGTCCAGTTTTCATCAGACACACTCATCCTACACACTATCCAGCAGTGACTGTAGAAATGAGCCGGTGCCTTCCAAACCCAGACAGATGAATGCTCCTGACCTCCAGTGGCACAATCATAGCCTCTGTGAGCTTTGGCGTCTGCATCCATCTTCTGCCTTTGCTGTGGAACCATGTAGTGTATGTGTATGTATGTGCTCATAGCTTTTATTTTACATTTTACATTTTTACACTTACTGCTTCCTTGGTTATACAAGTTAAAAATCATGAACAGCTTTTTGTAACATTTTCCACCACTTGCAAAATGATAGATTTTATCACCAAGCACAGCATATTTAACCAACTTTAGAACATGACTTAGACATAACATGTTTATCATATCCTGCCTCTTCATACTAAATACACTCTCCAGTGTGTGACCCAAGCATTACATTCAGCACACGTTAAACTCTCCCTTTGACTGGGATCCAGAACACACACTTCTCCAATACTTTACACAGATGTGAGTCTGACTAGTGAATCCCTTTTCAGAGACTTGACTGACAGGTGGATTGGCCAGTTGGGGACATGCATGGTCCGTCCTTCTTGGAAAACATAAAGGAAAACATACTGGGACTGAAAAACATGCTGGATTTCTGCTGAATCAGTGAACAAAGTGCTAAAATGTGTTAATCTCAGGTAAGGGAGTTGTGAACCAGACTGATTTCACTCTTGACTTAGGTTAGAGTTATTTCCCCTCACAGTCGAGACGACTCCAACAATAACAAACCTGTGTAAGTTACTTCCATTATCACTCTTTAGCACATTCAGATTCACCGTGTTCATCATTCTGAATTTGCGAGGGATGCTCTTCCAGTTCTTGTCAATGAAATGAGCTGTTCAGCTCATGAACGCCTCATTGGCTCCAGGACAGTCTGTGGTTAATACTTTTAAGGCCCCATCATTTTCTGGTGTGAGAAGTTCTTTAACTTTATCCACAATGTTTGTATATCTCCTCCATCAGTTCTGTGTGAAAATACTTGCACTTTCAAGAGCCTTTTAAGAGATTTAAATACACTCCTCTTCACAATTTGCTCATCAGTATCTTGTGGATCTCATCTCGTCATGATCCACTTTGCACTTGTTTATCACTTGTTGAGTGTGGGCTGCGTTAGCATTGATTTCTGTGACCATTGCTCTTCAAATACTGTAAGTTTCCTTATGTTTTGTTTTTAGATGATGCCATAATTTTGTAGTATTTTTTTACTTTAATTTGCTGGACCCTTGTCCCGCTGTAGCAGCACAAATACTGGAAATGACATCATCCTTAGTGTAGTAAACCCATACACACGCATACATAATACTTATTAAGTAAAATATTGAAAATGCACATTTTTATTGTGTTGCTGAGTGTGACTCGGTGCCTTTTCATGATTCTTCTACAGCTCACTGTCTAAAAGGGTTCACAGTTAAGGTGTGAATGTGTTATTAAAACAGGTAAAACCATGATACTCTTGTTCACATGAACACCTTTTTTCTTGCCAATCGAAAATAAATTAGATGTTTTATCCCACACAATATAGAATGTTCAAATTTGGCCAGATTAATCTTTGTTAAATGTTAAGACATGTTAAAGAGCACAGTTTGTTTAACTGTGTGTACTTTTACTGCCACTGCTTATGTGTGCAGCACACATGATCTAGTCATATTTGCAAAAAGTATGTGCAGTACTTATTACCTTCAATTTCACAGAACAAAATTATCACTGAGAAAAAACAACATGATAAGAGCTCAGCTCAGCTCAGCTGCTCTCTCCATGTCTCTCCTGTCTCCTCTTCTGCCTCCCCCTGATGTTTCAGTTTTGGGGTGTGTATGTGAAGCATATGCCTGACAACTGAACAGTGACGATCCCTAGAGCCAAGATACTATGATACATGATAAAAAGAAGTGTGCCATCTGCTGGCCAAGAAGCACAATTGCTTCATTTGCAGGGTTTGTTACAGGGCTGTAATAGTGGATATAAAGTATAAATATAAATATGCATACCCACATTCATGTTGTACAGTTACACAGACATGCACATAGACACATAATAAAGATAGGTACAATACACATGCACTGAAACACACACACACACACACACACACACACACACACACACACACACACACACACACACACACACACACACACACACACACTCTCTACATTTCAGCTGAACGTGTCTTGCCAAGGCACAAATGTAACGTATCCAGAATACTTGAAAACTGCTCCACAATTCAGTCATTTGCTGGTGAACAAGGCCTGGTCAGTGCTACGGTCGTCTGCTCGTCTAAAGACCACATCAGCTGCTCCCTGATGCAGCCTTCATTACGGAGTTAGTGCGCCTCATCAGTGCTGCTGCTTGGTCAGCTTTATCTGGTGTACAAAGGGATGAGCATATGATGGTATCAGGATGCAATGACAAAGAGAAGCCAGGAACAGAGGTCCAATGCAATAAAGCATTCGAACGCAGCTACAAAGTGCTGGAGTCAGTATGCTCGGACGTGGAAAACATCCAGACTCCAGCTGAAAAGGACAGTAATCTTCATTCTGATACATGTGGCAGTGCAGCAGGAGGGTTCTGAATGAAACAGGACTCTATTTCATTTGGTTGTTTATGTAAGCTGTCTGTCAGTAGAAGCTTTTCACTCACTCACCCTGTGACCTCACACACTTCTGCTTCCATTTTGTTGTTCCCCATGTCATCCTCATCTCCGGGTAGCAGAGAAAATCTAGTTTTGTCTTTAATGAGGGTGTAGAATGCAAAATCGACTTTTTGGAGCTTTCATTCATGCATGTTTGGCTACCTGTAAGATTCTGTACAAGGCTCTGCCCACAAGCCTACGTCACCCATGCTGCCACACAACAATACTCCATAAATACACAAAAACATCACACAATATTTGTTAAATCTAAAGTAAAAAAAAAACAAAAACTGACCACTCAACAACACACAGACGATTCTTCCAAAGTTTGGGGAGTGTTCTCTGAAGTGTGAGGAGTTGGGTTTAGCTCCAAGTGTTTGAGGTGAGACATTGCGCTCGGGGGAATCTGCTCCATGAAACTCGCAAAACTCACCATGTGGACCACTGACAGATTCAAAGAGCTGTTGTGAAAAGCTGCTGAAGAGTTATTTTTACTACAAATTTCTCTGATCTGGCCAAGAATTTAAAACTTATATCAGGTTATTCATGTTTTCAGTTTTATTCTCTATGTACAAGTTCTGAGACTGTTTAATGCTCATCTAGAGGAAATGTATTTTAAGATTTAAGTCATTTTCTGATAGATTTAAGTGTTTAAAACTTAATCTTGTTCTTTGAGGGACACATGGGGGTCCATCACCTGCATGTTTCTAAGGACATGTTATTGCTCTGCCCTGAATGTTGCACAGTGTGACATTAAACAGAACTACTTCATGTTTATTCAATTACAGCTGTTTTATGGCAAAAAAAAAAAAAAAAAAAGTTAGAAAAATAAGAACTCTGACTGCAGGCAGGGTCGCCTCTCCACAGATCTAAGCTCTAACTTGGTCTGGTCTCCATGATGATTGAAAGGTCAAACACTCCAGACAAACCAATAACATCTACACGGAGATGGATCCTCCGCCTGAAAAGTTACACAATGCACCTGCACTGAAGGGAAAGCAAAGACAAAAAAGTAAAAGCACACAGCAAAGTGTGATTTTAAAACTTATATCAGGTTATTCTTCTTGTTTTCAGATTTATTCTCTACTTTCTAGTTCTACAATGCTTGATTCTAGTCTAGAGGGAGTTTATTTGAAGAGAACTTTTCAAGTAAAATGATCTTGCTGCATGGACAGATCATTTCACTACTTTTACGTCATTTTCTGATAAATTTAAGCTTTTATTTTAAGTGCATTTTATTAATTTTTAATTTATTTATTTATTTATTTTTTGTTCAGACCAAACAAGGATTTTGCGTTAAAGGCATCTGGTTTACATTCACCGAGGTTGTTTTTGGTGTTGGTTGAGACCTGTCCACCATGGTCAAAAGGTCATCACAGCAATTGAAATCATGGCCAAGGCATTAGAAATGGCCGAGCAACCACCTTCAGCCTGAGGGGTTAATAAAGGTAATAAAATAAAGGTCAGCTGCTCCTCGTGTACAATGTAAAATGTCCGTTTTGCCTGTCATAGCATTTTCAAATAAGCACTGCTGACATTTTCGGTAGAGTAGTTCTCATCTCCAACTACAGGCAAATTCGTATCCTGGGCAAAAATCTCTGAGATAAACAAACAAAGAAACAAACAAAAAAACAACCTGATGCTTCAATATAAACATTTATCACAAAAAGCAGTGATAAATATCCATGTTTGATGTATTTCACTTTCAGTTGTCAATAATTCTGACAATGGAATGAAATAATCAGAGTCCAATGTGGGCTTGAAAAGACTTTGTAAAGAAATGAATGAAAAAAGCAAAATACTATTTCAGGTGTGTTTCTGATCCAACTCTGTGTGGTCCATCACTAAACACAACACGACGCACACAATACTACACACACCACCTCGGCTTATCTCGATGGGCCATGGTCTTGAGTCTTCGTCTTGTCTCTGGACCCTGTGGTCTTGGACAGGTCTTGGTCTCAGTTCTTGACGTGGCAACAATAATAATGTTGCCTCTTTCTCCGTAATATGTCGTCAGGCTCCTCGTTTGGGTCTCACGGTGTTTTGATTAACCTGCTCTATGTGATCCTGGAGTTTCATTTGGCTGTTTTCTCCATAAATAATTTTCTATTCCTAATGTGGAGCTTCAAATTCACCCTATAACGGTTAGCTGCAGTGAGCTTAATCTGACAGGAGTCAAATGCTGTGGGCGATGTCGAACTCCCTTAGTCCACTTCTGTATGGTGTCTATTAGAGCTGTGTTGAAAAAATCGATTTTCCGATTCTGAATCGATTCGCATATTAAATTCTCAATATCAATTCAAGCGTCCAAAAATCTATTATTAAATATATATAAATACAATTATTTTTTAGTAGCCTATTCCCCCGGTAAACTTTTATCTAAGTCACGTCCATGGTATTCACGTTGTGGCGCACTCGCACCATAGACATCTACTCGCTCTCGCCATCGACCCAGCCACCGTGACAGACAACGCCGCTAATACGGTTCATGGGTCTAACGCACGTCGGCTGCTTTGCGCATATAATCAACCTCGCTTCGCAAGCCGGACTCAAACTCCTGAATATTGCACGTCTGCTGGGGAGAGTGAGGCACATAGCGAAGTGTTTCCATCGCAGTACTACAGCCACTCTCACAGACATCAGGAACTACCAATACTTGCATAATTTGCTGTTAAATGTCAATCTAATGCTAGTTTTAACATGTTGTATGTAAAACAGGTTAAGGTTAAAAAAAATGTTTTTAAGAACACTAACCAGAATCGAGACTGGATCGGATCGAATCAAATCGGGATAATCGATCCTTAATCTTAAGAATTGGAATCAAATCGAATCTTGAGATTTGAATCGATACCCAGCCCTAGTGTCTATCCAAAGAACAGATGAGCATTACCTTCATTGTCACATAATACAAACTGTACTCTCCAACTAAAAACTTTGGACCGTTGCGCCCTTTTCTTGACTGTCCTAGATCCTCTCTTTTATGAAGTCCAAACCTTGACCTCTTCTTTGCTCTGATCTCACACTGAATAAACATTCCCACTGTGAAAGCCGCACGAAAACACTGGCCTCAGCTGTTTTTCTGCTGACCTACAACTCCAACCGATGGACGAGAATACTTCCTAAGATATACCCCATCATGTAACATATACTCTTATGTATGCATGTATTCATTTCACTACACTAGAGTAATTACTTTTTAAAGTCAAGGCTGTAGCGCAGGCTTGGCTCCCTTCCCTGACTGATAAGGCCTATAGAAAATGGATATTCTCATTAACTATTTGCTTTGTGATAGTGGGATTGAGGTCAGTACGTGCACATTATGCTAGTGTATTGTGACATTCATTTTGTTGCGGTTCAGTTTAGTCTTTGAGTCTTTGTCGGGCTTTGAGTTAATGAGCAGCTGTGACCCTCCCACGGAGACGTACAAAAGTATGGAAGATAATTTGTTTCATCAGATTTAGAATTTTAAATCCCATGGAATTTTTCACTTTGATTTTTTGTAACTCTGAAAAAACAGGTTTGAATTATTTGTATTCTGAATTTCAGTTGCTGAAATTTTAAGCGCACATTTTCAATAAATCTTCAGCATCAATATATTTAAGACCTCAAATTCAACAGCCAAAAAATTTGTAACATTGTAAAAATTTCGCAGGAATGAGCCAAGAGGCCAAGGCAGAAGCAATCGATCCAAAGCGATTTAGTAACAAACCGGAAATGGTGCAGTGAAGCGATCTGATTGGTCAAAATTAGCCTCATCAAAACCTCTAACCCCGCCCACAGATGAGAACGGCCAATAGGAAACAACTTCTGTCCTCCTCACTCACAGGATCAATGCTTCTGCCTTGACATCTTGGATCTTTGTTTCGAAATTTTTCACTTAAAAGGTGACATTTTTATTTTGAATTTGAAACATATTGAAAAAGTTGCAATTTCAGTACTAAAATTCAGAATAAAAATAATTCAGACATCTTTTTCACATTTAAAATATTTAAAGTGAGAAATTCAGAGGTATTTAAAATTCAAAACCTGATAGAACAAATATTCTTCCATACAAAAGCCTCACATCGCAAAGCTTTTTCTTTCTATGGAGGGAGTCTGCAGGTGAAAAGGAAAATCTTAAATTTAAGAGATGAATTGCATGGTTTGTTTGTTTTTTGCCTAAAGGCTTTATCGGGCAGGATAATCAAGCGTGAAATGGGGAGAGAAAGTAGAGCATAGACTGTATAAATGGACAAAGCTAACCCGCTAGCCTCCGTGTTCCAAAAAGGAAGTGATGTTGGGCAACTGTTGCTGTCAGGCTCATCATTTTGGTCTTTGTGTTTAAACATGCTTGACATTTTTATTCTGTCTATGTTTTAAATTTGCTACTTTGTCCGGAAATCAAGATGAATGGGAAGAGGTGTTACTTTCAACAACCTTGCTTCAGACTGGCTCTTTGGTTCCTACGATACTCATGGTCCATTTCTTTCTAAAGTCTATGAGCAAGAAACATTTAGCAAATAGTCATGGCCGGAAGGCAAATAACATTGTATTTATCTGTGCCTTAAACCACTACATCACAAGCAAGCAGTTTTTTATATTCAGCGTTTTTATATAAAAGTAAGACATTTTATTAAGTATCTCAGGGTCATGTTCACAGTGAGTGGAGGATGGAGCGTGTGATTGACAGCTCCCTTAGGAACTCCCTCATTTGCTCATAAACAGCCTTATTTTCGTTGATATGGGCGGACCATTTGTTTCCTTAACAGGCAAAGAATTGTGGCTACAAAAATAGTTTATGATAATGCACATAACTGTAATATATTAGAAATCTTATACATTCCTTGTGAAAGAAGCAAAGCATTTTAATTTGTGGAAAGCTCAGAGAAAGGCAGTTTGTATAATACGGGCACTGTGTTGACAGTGAAGTTGAATTCTTCGAGGCACTGCCGTAGCAGCCGCAGAACCCTGACAGCTGGCTTTAAGATGTAACGCCCCACACCTCATTGTTCATGTTGTCTCCTCTGCAGTCCGAGATTAGTGCTTGTGTTTGAGAACATTACGACTGTGCTAAAGGATTATTGCAGAGCTATTTGTGGTGAGGATTTTCAAAATGAAGCAGCTGATAAATGTGACAGGGAGCAGCACAATTCATTCCAAAGGCAATTAAATCCTTCTTGAATGCAGCGGCGCGCTAACTGCATCAGCGGCCACGTCCCAGATAATCGCCCAGGAGAGAGAGGCAGACGCTGGCCTGCTGTGCTCCAGGAGACTGATCACAGCACTGTGTTTGTTATGATCAGACGTGGGTCTACAGCACTCATTTAGAATTAGTCACTTTTGGATTGAATTGTACGTTCAGACAGTCTAGAGTCAGCCCTACTTGGGGAATACATTCAGGAATCAATATCACTTTATTAGTCACTGAGGGGCGGTTTGAACATACTGAGAAGTAAAATACAATAATAACAGAATAGATCAAGTCAGCTCAATAGGTAGGGTCAGCAGATCCTGTACCAGGCCGGTTTGAGGAGAGGCCCAGCCCTCAGGACAAAAGTGTCTCTCCTCTGTATACAGCGGTATCACAGCAACCTCCAGGGGGAGCCAACTCAATTCTGGACACACAATAAAACCTCTTCTAAACCTGCTGCTCTCTGTGTAGTGGTGTAAAGAGCAAGCAGGTTGGCATAGCTTCCTCCATGTGGGGTCACCATGGATACAGAAAAAAAAACTAAATTAAATGCTGGATTAAACAATCCAATAGCTTTTAAATTGTACAGTATATAAACAGCATTTTGGTGAAAGTATTGTTACTCTTCCCACTTGATTAATTGGTAATTATGTTCAAATTGTCCAAAATTAAAGGCGCACTATGCAACTTTTCGGGGGGAGTTTGCGGCACCTGATTTTGTCCATTCCTTGGAATTAAGTTTTCCTTCTTCGTCAATCTGCAGGTGGAGCCACTAGGCCAATTTACAGGTCAGATGTGGGCAGAGGCGAGCCTGTTCACAGTAGGATGTTGCATGTTTATCAAGGAATCGGTTTAGCAATAATGTGATTGAATTCATGAAAAATACATAGATATTTAATATCCAGGAAAATAATAACACCTGAATGAGACAAGCAGCACTGGAAAAGTTACATTTAGTGATCTAATGCAAGAAGAGCTCAGGTACTGAACAGAAACAGTCAAATATATCCCTTGTAACAGTATTTTAGATTCTCTGCTCGTCTGATAAATGTCACAGCTCTGACAGAAGACAAGGAGGAGCTACAGGGAGGACGGTCTGGCACATGGCTCATGTGGAGCACCTCAAACAAGTTCCCCCCTGCACTTTAGTTTCAGGGACACTTTTGTCATGAGGGATGTTACTCCTCTCAAAGTGCCCTGACACTGGAACTGATGACTCTACCAGTTAAGCTGCACTGAAATGTGTGTTTGAGCTTTCAATTATTGTTGTATTTTACTGCTCAACATGATTAAACTGCCCCCTGGGGACAAACGAAGTGATACTGACTAACAGAAAAAAAGGGGGGATCTGGAAGAGGAAAGGCACATCTCTGACCACAACACCCATACAAATATGAAGCCCTGGTGTAACCTTTTTGCCTTCAGGGAGAGGTAGTCCCACACTGACCTTGAGAACATTAGAATGGAGATCTTGAAGCTGAAAAACACTCAGGGGACACTCTATTCTAACATGGCAGGAAGCTCCAAAAATACCCCCTCTTTAAAAAGTTTGGACACCGACTGATATTTGAGCAGCAATTCTCTGGTCACCTTTATAAGTGGATGGACACTTGTGGAAACACGTTGACATAACTCGGTTTAAATTTGAATTTCGTAATAATAATAGACATAAATCAACTTTAAAGCTTATTATCTATAATTGTGTGGATCCTCTGAGTGCCGCTGTTGTAAATGAGCGCTTCTGTCCAGCTCAGTGTCCTTCGACCTCTAATACTGATGCTACGCGGTAAAAGCACTGCTCAGAGCTCACGGTTAATAACAGCGTGTCAATGGCTCACTCCTCCCCGGCGCACAATAACCTGCACATATTGATTAAGCTACAGGTTGTATGACTACGGCTCCAGCACTTTCTATTGAAAACACATGGGAGAAATGATTAGAGTTGGCACATTTTGCATTATAAACTAATAGGCAGTCTGACATAGTGTTTCTAGTTATTTACTGAACCATTCAATGCATGGAAGCAAACAGTAAAGTCCGAGGTGTTAATATATTCGTCATATAATGTTCTGAACAGATACGTGAATGACATATGTAAATAACGCTGTACATTACAAAGAAAAAGTGAAAAGCAGAGGGATAAAAATGCACCCTTGTGGTACCCAATGCTTACAAAATGTTGATCACACATCCACATTGATTTGTGGGGTACAAGTCAAACCAATTAAGCTTCATTATTCATATTTAGCATGTTTCCTGCATCTGGGAGAGTCGCAGATCGAAAGCTGCTGACCGTACATTGTTGTATTGTGCAAATGAAAGCATAAATTCCTTTTTCCTGCACCAAACAGCCAATGTGTCCACTGTTCAAGCCCTGGGTGATGTCGATTGAAATAGGCTCTGGTACAAAACACGAGGCTGGTCATGGTATTTTGATATTTGATCTGTGTTTTTTTGTTGTTTTTGTTTTCGAAGGACACTGCAGAATGAATTAATAGCTTACTATTTAACTGAAATGTATGTAATATTTTGATTTGAAATTCCATAAACATAACCTATGTTCCCAGATAAAAGGTCAACATGTTCAAATCAAATACTGCACTTAAAAGTAACAGTTGTGATGCTGATTTATACTTAAAAAAACATTGGACAAGATGTTATAATTTAAACAATTATCAATTATTATTAATTATTATTATTATTACAATTATCAATTATCAATTATGGGAATAAAAACTCCATCGTTCATTACTTTGGGAAACTTCCCTTAGGAAACATTTGGTAATGTTTAGTGGTCACGTACACATTACACCTTAGCTACCCAAAACATCAGAGTTATAATTTAAAGTTTGTTCAGAAAGTACTTCTAGGACTTCAGAATGGCAAGCTTCCCCCCAGGGTGCAGACTTTAAAAAATAACCTGGCAGTCTAGGATCACCTGTCAACAATGTTTGATGCAAATGCTAAAATGTTGCAAAAGTTTATTAGTTCATAAGTATGCAGATTTGGTTGACTGTATTTTATTTTAATTTAGCTGTATTTTTATTAAATGGTTAAGGTTGCATTAGATTTTAGAAAACACACATCTAACCCTTGA
>KN506911.1:3828-14557 GCA_000787155.1 Scartelaos histophorus
CACAACCCACACACACACACACACACACACACACACACACACACACACACACACACACACACACACACACATACACACACACACACACACACACCAGCTCCACACACACACACACGCATCCACATGACAACTGGATCCAGAGCCGGGGGACCGTAGCAGAACAGTCACGGCCCCATGAAGCTCAAGTTTATGTGCGTTTCCTTTCTGTCCTTCCCCTCCCGTCCTCCAGGTGGCGCTTGTATATTCCGGTGTAGAAAGCGCTTGTATTTTGTCCCTCGCGGAGTGCCGTAGCCGGCGTGTCTCAATGACATTTGAGCATCTGAACTTTTATAAGTAACACACATTTCTCCACATTTTAACATGTCTCTGGGGTTTTTATTCCGATCTGTCTCTAAAGGCGCGGCCAGGGTACGTATTACATCTGCACGAAATGACGGAGCAGATATTTCAGAGATACGTAGGATTTTCTGTTTTTTCATCTGATGTTCCTATAGCTTTGGTTTGCTAAAATGTTCAGATCAGGATTATGACACCACACATCCAAAAACTAGGAGTTCCTATATGTTGCTGTGAGTATTGAGCAGAAGCAGTGGTGAATATGAATGTCTTGTGTTTATGATTTAATTGACATGAATAAACTGAATGAAAAATATCAGACTATTTGACATGTTTTGTAAAGGTTACCTTGAACATATAAATGGAAACGGTCTACTCTGTATCACATGAAATTACATTATTGTGAACTGTAAGTAACTAATGATAAATAGAAATGTCACTGTGAAACTAATCAAATCTTAATTCTGATCCAGTAGTTTTGCTTATGGCTCATTAATCGACACGTTTATCCACCAGTTTTGTTAAAGTTTGGGATTTGGGGAAAAGTTAAGATTTCCAAAGATACAGAAGAATTTACAATATTGTGCAAAATGTTCATTAATTTTTACATTTTATTTTATGTTACATCCTGTTTGAAACATTTCAAGTAAATCGAGTGTAATGTGTGTCCCTGTTGTGTCCAGGCGTGCACGGTGGGTCCGGTCCAGTCCTTACACTCGGGATGTCCGCTCTTCGCTGCAGAAAAAGCTCTTCTCATGAAGCTGAGGAAAAGCACTGGATACACGTTCACAAACTGTAAGAAGGCTCTGGAGAAGTTTGACAATGACATCACACAGGTACCATCTTCTACAACCTTATCAATCTATCTTACCTTTGCACTGTGTCTTTTTATATTCTTTTAAATGATTGTATCACATGTATACAAGGTTATTGAATATGTGCAGCACTTGTATCTGTTTATAAATGTGCTGTGGAAATACATTTTGACCTTTTATAGTGAAGTACACTAAATCCTGCACAGTATTTTTTTATAGTATTTTACCTTCAGTGCCTTTTTCCATTTCCATTTCCAGGCCGAGTCGTGGCTACATGAACAGGCCCAGAAGGAGGGCTGGAGCAAAGCAAACAAACTGGAGGGTCGCAGGGCCAGAGAGGGGCTGGTCGGTGTGTTTGTGGGAGACAATGATGCAGTCATGGTTGAGGTACAGACATTTCAATTTTTAAAAATCCAACAATATTATCACTCCCTGACAAACACCACCTGTCACTGGTAGTTTTTTCTGCCCATAGTGTATATTTTGAATTATTTTCTATTTTATATTGAAAGTCTGTTTTTTACTTTATTTAAAATGTGTATTTTATCATAGTTTATATGATTATTCTTTGTTTAATATTGCACCATAACACAATGTTAATATTTTTAAAATTAGTTTGAATCAGGTCAAAATGTGCACACATACATATGAATGAACCATGTGGTGTCTATACTAATTAATCATATTTATTTTGTTATTTATGTGTAACTGACACAATTTAAACAATATCAATATTGGGGAATTTCTTGGTAGTCAACACTCTAGTCCAGTTCTGGGCATTGTGCAACTCCCGGGCCACATACGGCCCTTTCGGCTCTGGCTCATTTAAGCTCATTTGGAATTAAATAATAAAAATATTTTATCATTTTGCCTCATGCATGGACTAAAGCTGCAGTGCTTTTATTTTAGATGGGTTTTAAATAACATTTTTTGTAAGTCAGCCTGACATTTTCATAACGTACACTTGTCCCAGTCTGACCAGCTCATCAAAACAATGCTGTTTACTGCTTTTTATAAAGAAATACAATTAATAAGCATATACACAGTATTTTCTGTTTCTCATGTAGCCCAATGGAAAAAATAACTGCCCACCCCTGCTCTAGAGTCTCTTAACATGTCACTTGTTTGTGTAGCCCTGCATATTTCTCACAATCCAGAGCACAAAATACTTGTATGCACCTTGTAACATCATTGGTTTAGTAATCCTTTTGAAATGAGTTTAATAAGTTTGTTTTTTTATCTTTTGGAAGGACACATTTAGAATATATTTTGTTTTCTTGGGTGCAGGTGAATTGTGAGACTGACTTTGTGGCTCGTAATGAGAAGTTTCAGGAGCTGGTAAAGGCTGTCGCTTTTGCCACTTTGGCTCATCACAAAAACAGAACTCAGAATCACACTGGATATGTCAAGGTAATGTTTAAAGCATTATATCTGCTGCTAGGGTCTACATTTGATTCTGTTTATTCAGTTTTGGGCCATTTTGGATTAAGATTGTTACAAAACACATTTGCAGTGTTGTGTTTCTTGACTATAGGAGGCTCGGTGTATTTAACACATATTTGAACTTCACTTAAATCAGTTTTTGTTTAAACATTAATTGCCTTAACCCAGCCTAAGTCAACAATCAGGAGAACATACAGGTCAAATTGTACACCAACCTTTTTGTATTTCTTACTTTATACAGTAAATTACATCTTCTTTAAGCATCACTTTGTTGTTTTAGAATTGTCCCTTGCTGCCCCCTGTTGTTACTTAAATGTAATAGCTGTAGTATGTCCAGTCCTGAATGTGTGAATGACATTTGTGTGCTCATCATAATTCTCCTCATGTTTCAGAGTCTTCTGGGAGGAGACGACCTGAGCAAACTCACTCTCACTGAAGGAGTCACTCTCGCTGACCACATGGCTTTTGTAATCGGTCAGTGAAATGTACAGGACTGGAGGGATTCATTTAATATAACTCTACAACAACATCAGTGTTTTTTTTTTTATTAAAAAATGTTAAATACAATTGCACATGACAATCTACAGAGAAAACATGAACAATTGCACTGTAACAAGTAGGATTTCAAACAGTTTATATATATGCTAATTATATTCTTTAGTTAGATCACAAAAAACAAGAATTCTACTGTTTGACCCAATTAACACTAAAGTGAAGCTGGTAGATTTTGCTTGACTACACTCGAATGCAAAATTTAGGAGTCAATGTTTATTCCGGTTACCATTATTATTATTTTATAGCTTTTTGTTGCACTTAATGAATTAGTTTCAATCCTAAAGATATTTGTTTCTTGTTTTTAGGACTGCAACTAATGATTATTTTTATTGTATAATGAGACTTTTTAGATTTATTATAACCAGATAAAGGTTGAAATATGGAGAATGAAGACTTCTAAATATTAACAAATTTAGTATTTGCTTTTGACTGTGATTATGTTAACTTCAGTAATTCCAGTTTGTCAATAACAGTTTGACCTACATGGGTCCAGAAGTCAGTGATTGCACAGAACAGCTGAACCATGTGATTTCTTCACCCTCCTCACACGTCCGTCTGTTTCCTCCTCCCTCAGGTCGTCTCGGTGAAAACATGTCTGTGAAGCGAGCGGTGACTCTGGGCGTCCCTTCAGACTGGCACATTGGGTCCTACGTGCACGGCTCTCTTCCCGGGCAGGCGGAGGTGGCGATGGGGCGTTATGGAGCTCTGGTGGTCTTCCAGGGAGGTCCGGCCGGAGAGGAGGGGGCTTTGGGGCGTAAACTGGGGCAGCACGTGGTGGGCGAGGCCCCTGTGGCTCTGGGGAACATGGAGGACCTCCCGTGTGGAGAGGGAGAGACTCGACTTTTGGCACAGACGTTTTTGGCCGACCCGAGCCGAACCGTTGCACAGTTTCTGAAAGGGAAGCAGGCGCGAGTTCTGGACTTTGTGAGGTTTCAGTGTGGGGAGAGATCAGGGGAAGAAGGACAATAAATATGAACTCACAAATGGAATATAATGTATGCTAAATGAATTGAAGCAAATGTATGGGTCAATTAAATCATTTAAACTGTCTCACAATAAATGATCCTTGTCATTTTATTGACTGGTGAATTTCTATGGGATTGTTCTGAGTGATCATGTCATGTCCAGGTCCAACCAGCTGATCTCTACTTTTGTTTTAGTTTTTATTTATCAAACAAGAGACAATTACAAAAGTCAAATCTGAAATGATTTCCTATACATGAATTCATGTATGGGTCAATTAAATCATGAAAAACGTTTTTTTTGTTGTTTGTTTTTTTTTTTTTTTTTTTTAATTTGAGCTTTTTTTTTTCAATTCAGTAAATTCTTAAGTGGTCTGCTTAGAATGTTACACAGTGTGGGATAAAACTTATTTTGTTTATCTAAATGGTGATGCCAGCAGGTCTTGTTACAGGTCAGGTGCTCATTGTAAAAAGGCATGTTTTTTAATTGATTTTCAGCTATTAAATCACCCGGAATTGAATAAATGTAAGATGAACACGTTTAATCCATCTTAAAGAAATATACCTTGTCAAACCTTATGATTCACGTGTGATTTTTTTAACTCCGTTTGACCTCGTCAAGTGAACCACCTGCAGGATTCCGTGGAAGTAGAAAACTAAAGCCAAACTGCACTTGAGAACATTCTCAAGCAGAGAGGCTGGAGGAAGCAGGTTTATGGAGATGCAAGCCCCTCTCACAATAAGGACGCCTCTATGCTTCTGCCTCTGGACATTCTACACCTCCAGGGCCACACACGTGTTACAAAATGAATATATTTTAACATTTTACCTCATGCATAGACTAAAGCTGCATTGCTTTTATTTTATAGGTATTTTTAATGATTTTTTTGTAAGGCAATGTCACTTTTTCATTGCTTAGTCATAACATTAGAACAATGCTGTTTACTGCTATTTATAAAGAAATACTATTAATATTATAGAGAATTAAGTTCAGCATTTTAGTTTTGTTTCTCAAGGCCCCATGGAAAAGAAAAAAATGCCCACCCCTGCTGTATGCTTTTCAGTGCAAGAAAAAAAGTTGCCCTAAAAGTATTCCCCCTCTGTTATATCCATTAAATCATTTTGTTTAAATGCTGTGACCTCCTTTGAAACCCGGCTATTATCAAAAAATATGGTCTGAAATTACAATTCAAGTCCCCAGACAACAGGTGTATAACAGGACTAGTGTGAATGGCAGTATTATCAGATTCATCTTTCTTTACAAATAGGTGTGTCCTGTTTTCTTTTTTTTTTTTCTTAGGGTAACTGAGTAAAAATACCAGAAATACTTGGGCCGGAGCGCTGCGCTGTGATTGGCTGGCTCCGGGTGAAGTTGCTACGTCACCGTGGATGTGCCGGAGCGTGTATTTACGCCGCTGCGTCCTGAGCCGCATCGCGTCTGTTGCGCACAAAAAACCCTTCTACAACCATGGTAAGTGTTTTTATTCATGCTTAACCTTCGTGGACACATGCATAGACTGATTCGGCTTTATATGGCCTTTCTGCTCCCTTTTAATGGATCGATAATGACAGAAAATGCGCATCGGTATTTTTGGCCCAAATCCTGCGGCGACCACTCAGGCTAACCAGCTTTAGCAATAAAGCGATGCGATTTTTATCAAAATATTGTCAAAAAATGTGAAATATTGATGTATTTGTGCTGTTTTCACGTTAAAGTCTTGTGTATCTTTTTGTTTCGCAGTCGAACTTCTCAGATGATCAAATTATGGGTAAGTCCAGTCACCAAAACCAGGTTAATTCACTGTTTACAGGGCCCAGATTAGGCTGGTTTCTGATCTATGAGCTTATGTAGTTTCCTCATCACAAACAGACCTGGAGTTGTGTTTTATTCACACGTTTAACACACAAACCTGCAGATTTAGTTCTTCTCTCAAACAGAAAATGCACTGTTCCACCTTGTGTATTAAACTCCATCCTCTGAGGTGTGTCCATCATCAGATTTCCTCATCTCCTGGTAAAAGGTAAAAGGAGCTGGTCACTTAAACTATCGCTTCATGACATTACAAGGTGGAGTAGAGCATTTGGAGCTTTGGAGATGTAGACGGATGTTTGTGATGAGGCAGAACATGAGCTCACAAGAGTTTGTAATCGTGTTTGTAATATAGGATCTTTTAAACAAAAAAAGTAAAAATACATGACTTAAACTGGCTGTGTGACTTTAGAGCTAAACTGTTTTCCACCTTGGATCCTCCAGTTAAACCAGTTAACCAAGTCTGAAAAATAGTAGTTTTAAAAGTCGTGTTCTCATTTAGTGAAGTGAGGTAAGCAGAATACTTGAGCTATGTGGAGAAACTGGATGCAGAGTAACTGGTGTAAACCTAAAATCTGTGTTACTCCTATGCAAACTAGTGTTTACAGAAGTCAAACTATTACCAGTTTTAAGAGTAGTCTTACTGATTTGATTGGTGCAGTGCAGAGTGTAGCGTGTATTTGAATGATAATTTGCATGCTAGTGGAACACTGGTTCTTCCAGATGGCAGTGGTAACTGGATAAGTAACTGGATTCATATCGTTTCAAAATTTGGAAAAAAAAAAAATATATATATATTTTCTGCTGGGGCTATGGGAGCAATAATACTTTTGTTTCTTTATCCTGGCCGTGACTTGAGTTTTTAAACGATTTTAATATGTAGAGCTGTGCAATTATTTGGATATTAGTTATGTCTGAATCTTGTTGCTGTGGGAATCTGTGTCTCTCCCACGATTCATTTCAATTATGATTCTGAGGCTCATGAGCCAATGCTCTAACAAACATCTACAGTGTCTCATTGTGCAGCAGTGGACACCTCTGAGGACACAGCAGCAGAGCTCGGTCCAGAGCTCGGTCCAGAGTCTATGGTTCTGTGCTCTGAGTGAGCAGAGGGAGGAGGACACGGGGAAAATGAACAGGGAGAGTGACACCTTCAATTAAAAATTCCAATTCTTGGCGTGTCTGCATCAATTCGGAATCGTTTTATTAGAATCAACGATGCATCTAAAATACAATTATTCTCAGCTCAAGTATCTTGAATTGTATTTGACTACAATTAGGAATTAGGTGATTCACTTTTGGGCGCGTATGAACCAGCCATGTCTGAAGTTATTTCTTGTCCATCTTGTACTTGCCTTCATATATTTACCATATGGCAGGACATCATGAACTGGTGATTGTCAGATTCTAGACCATGATGGTGCTGTTCTCCCAGAGGGGCAAGAGACAGTTTCCTACTGCACCTTTACCGTGACATCTCCAAAATGTAAAATCACAAATGCTGAATACCAGTACTCCCTAGAACTCTAGGTTATTGAATTTTTAACAGTATTAATTTCAGCTGACTCCCTCTGTATTAAACAGTGCTGTGATGTCATTTGACACTCTGCAATATGATCCATGACCCAGCCTTACAGGGGCCCTAACAGAACTCAACAAGGAGTCTGATTTTTGTCTTAAAATGGGTCACTGATAAAAGAATACGCATGACCTCATTTAGGGAGACATCCTCCTCGTCCTTCACACATGTTTTGGTTTTTATAAACTTGATGCCAAAGGCCTGTCATGTGGCTCAGTGAACCACAAATGTCATGACAGAACCAGTTCTTGCACTATCGTGTCTCTGCTCATTCAGATCAGCTTATTGAATGTTCTCAGCAGCAGTTTGAGCCTGAGGACATGTGCTCTGTATGAGGACACTATGATGTGGATGTACACTCCCTGTACTGTGTGCAGAATGTGCACTGTTTGGTGGATGGGCCATTTGGCCCACAAATCACAAAAGTGCCTTTTCTTTGGGTCCACTACCCTCCTACACCTCCTCCTATGGCTGTGTCTAGTGCAGATGTTTGCAATCTCATTCTAGGCAGGGTTGCCTCTCCACAGATCTGACCGATCCCTTGCACTTGTCTAGTGATGTCCACTTCTAGTTAATTTAGTTTAACATCATACTGTGAGATATTTTATAACATCTCTACAAGCAGGTCGTGGACAAGAAAAGTTATAGTGCACCTTTAACACACTAAATGCGATGAGAATTAGAGTTAGAAATGTTGGTATCTAAATAATGTTGTATTATACAAAGATATTGACTAGATTCTTGATACTGATTACGATACAATAATGAAGATTAAAACTTGTTCTTGTGCAGAGTATAAGGAGGCGTTCATGCTGTTCGACCGCACTGGAGACGGGAAGATCTACTTCAGTCAGTGTGGAGATGTGATGAGAGCTCTGGGACAAAACCCCATCAACGCTGAAGTCATCAAGGTCCTGGGCAACCCAAAGATGGAAGGTACTTTAACACAAACCCTAGTGTTAGTGTCTGTGATGTGGGGTCACTCTCGAATAGAAGAAAATTCATTTGTAGAGCACAATTTGTAAACAAAGTTATTAAGTGATTTACAGAACAAGAAAAAGGAGTCACGTATTGTTATTTAACCCTCAAGCTCAAAGGGTCCATGACCTTGATGCACAGTTTTCTACTCCTAATTGAATTTCAGTGGTCAAAGTCTGATGATCCAGCACAGATCAGAGTGGATAAAGACATGTCATGTGATGGGGAGAATATTTTGGAAGAGCTATTGGAATGATTAACTCTGTTTAATACCTAATTTGAACAAACAATGAGAGATTTACGACTTCAGCCTATGTTTTTTTAGCTGAAAAATCTTTAAAAAAGGTTTAAAAAGCTTTAAAAAAGGTGCTGATTGTTTTGGCAAATGTGTGATTACTCTGGCAGGCTTGCATCTCCACAAACCTGACTCTTATTTTGCTTGAAGGAGCACCTGTTCCTGTTGGATTGCTTTGATTTTGATTTGTTTCCATGGAAATGTTGTTCCATCGGCTTTAACCTGCCACAATATGGAATAAAATGTATCTGGAGAATGTTTTAAAATAAGATTTTAACTCTATTTCTACAGAGTTATACAGGTAATGTGCCATCTCCAGAAAGTTCCATAGTGTCTGTCTTTTTAAGTCATTTATTTAATTTATTAACCTTTGTTTAAACAGCCTGGACCCACTGGCACTTCTGACACTCAAATTCTTATTCTTACTAAGCCTAAACACAAGACTGACCCATCTTAAATATTGTAGCTCCTGGAAATGTACTCGACATTATGTTTGTTTTCAGATCTGATTTATTTGAATCTTCCACCTTTTTGGTTAGTTTTAGTTTTGCAACTATAAATAAATGAATAAGTATACTCAGTGGACACTGCAGGTTTGTTCATTATATTTTTTTTCAACATTTCCCATTGCAGAGATGAACCACAAGATGCTGGACTTTGAGCAGTTCTTGCCAATGCTTCAGACCATCGCCAAAAACAAAGAGCAGGCCACGTTTGAGGACATGGTGGAGGGGCTCCGAGTCTTCGACAAAGATGGAACTGGGACTGTGATGGGGGCGGAGCTCCGGCACGTCCTCACCACTCTGGGTGAGTCTTACACAGGCAACAGGCCTAATCAGAGCCGCCTGGGTAGGTCCACTTCTGTCCAAACTGTGGAGCCGCCCTTCTGCATTCAGGGTGTACTGGGAATTCGCAGAGTTGTGCTAAAATAGGCTTAGACTTTCATTTAGATGGTTGGTCGTCCACAAGGGAAATTACTTGGACAAAGTATCTCACACCTCACATTGTATTAAAATGACACCGAGCAAAAAAAATAAAAATGGTCAAATCTGTATTTAGGTGTTAGACAGAGGACAGCAAGTTCCACACAGACATAATCAGACTGCATGTTCAGACCTTTACTACGATGTAAATAATTCAGTGGAGGAAGCTTCTGTGTGCATAAAAGTAGGTCTTTGTCTCCTGCACTTAATACTAACTAAAATAAAAATGAATTACTGATGTTGAAATAGGAAGGGCGGCTCTGCAACTTTTGAGAGAAGCGGAACTAACCATACTGCTCCATGAATAGAGCCAATACTGACAAAAGCCCAACACTGAGCATCTATCATCAGCTTATTAAATAATATGTGCTTCTGGTGAATATATTATTTCCAAAACAATTAAAGGTAACATGGCGATCAAAATATGTGACGTGTTAGCAGAAAATAGCACCTCATTAAGTAGCAAGCAAGATTTTGATCTATATGTTTTCTTGTTTTGTTTTTAATGATACTGTGTACAAAAACGTGTAATAATATTTCCATGTTTAGGTGAGAAAATGTCTGAGGAGGAGGTGGAGACACTTTTAGCTGGACATGAAGACACAAACGGCTGTATAAACTATGAAGGTAGAGTATGATTACACTGTAGTGTCAGGCAGTGTAGCGTTTATGGACAACAGGAGTTTAGATCTCTGCACATGTTCTGCAGTGAGTTTCTTGCATTAGTTGACCTGGTTTCATTCCCCTGTCAGATACTTGCTCCTGCTCCCAAACAACAGGTTTTCAAAATGCAAACTTTGAACTAAATCTTAAAGTAGGAATCTAGTCTCAGTAAAAACATCTTAAAGTAAATTGCATCTTTGCCACGTTCACATCAGTTGATTATTTCATTCTGAATTTAAAAAAGGTTTAATATGGAAGATCATTTGTTTCATCAGTGTTGTGGAAAAATTATATATATCTCTCTTGAAGA
>KN506913.1:1697-12454 GCA_000787155.1 Scartelaos histophorus
GCGTTATACAGGGAACAGCTGAACCAATCACCTCTGGGAAATGGGAGGTCGTCAGTATTCTGTTGGTGAATGAAGACAGCGTGTAAGTGTCAGCATGATTTTATATTTTATTAACATGTTTTATAGTAATAAGTACTACTCAAAGTGACTCTTCAACAGATACTTTGTCAGTAATGAGTACGAGGGCAAGCCTGGAGGAAGGAACGTCTACAGATATATGTAAGTGCCGTTTAATTTATGTTATTTTTTTTCTTAGACTCATTGAATTTTGATTTTTTCCTGCTTTGTTTCAGCCACAATACCAATGCAAAATCATGTCTCACCTGTCAGAAAGATTGTCTCTATAACTCCGTGTACTTGAGCTCAAATGCCTCCTTTTACAGGCTGAGCTGCAATGGTCAGTGTTTTTTTGACGTTCTTAACATTATATATAGATCATTTTAAAATATAATGGTTTATTACTTACTCATAATGCAGGACCCGGGATCCCACAGCATTTTCTAATAACTAAAAACGGAGATGGTGAGTAATGCATGAGTTATTAATTTATTTGCAGTGTCAGTTGTTTTAAAAATGATTTCATTTTGTAGAGACTCTGGAGAATAACACAGCATTCGCCAAAGAAATCGCCGCTATTCAGATGCCCACAGTGCGTATGGGAACTGTTAAAATCGACGGGTTCGGTAAGTGAGGTTGTGAACTGGTCTGATTGAAAAGATTTTTTAAAAAAAGCTAAAATGTTTGGTGTGTTACAGATCTATGGTACAAGATGTTGCTACCTCCAGGCTTTGATGAGAAGAAAAAGTATCCTCTTCTCATTGATGTGTAAGATAAGATAAGATAAGAAAACCACAACTAAATAGGAAACGTTTACGATACCATAATGGAAATTTATAATGCAACTGGTATTTGCAGGAGAAAGGGTAAAACAAGGACAAGGAACTAGACCTTTGCTCCTTTTCATTGCATATGAAGAAGTAGTCGAACTAACACATTTCTTGCAACATTTCAAACATTATTGCCATATTAGATTGGCAAAAAGTAAATAATAATTTAGATAAGATTCAAATTAAATGCCATAAATTCTCGATTGGAGTTAATAGCCGTCCAATACACTCCCTAATGTGTTTTGTGTGTAGATACGCAGGCCCGTGCAGTCAGAAAGTGGACTACATCTACAGGCTGAACTGGGCCACCTACTTGGCCAGCACCGAAAAAATCATCGTGGCCAGTTTCGATGGGAGGGGAAGTGGTTACCAGGGCGACGAGATAATGCACAAACTCTATCAACGTCTAGGAACCTATGAGGTGGAAGATCAGATAACGGCGGCCAAGTAAGGAAAAATGCGGCTCGAGTATTTCCAGGAAACACTCCCCTTGCTCTAAAACTGGATTCCTGTTGTTTTTTTGTGGGAGGCAGGAAGTTGTGGCTAATTATCGCGCTGAGCTAACAATGTCTTGTGTATTAGGGCATTCATCAACATGGGCTTCATCGACAAGGAGAGAGTGGCTATTTGGGGCTGGGTAAGTTCAAACAATTTTTTTCTTAAAGTAGAAATAAATAATAATAAAAAATGACATTGTATTTCAGTCGTACGGAGGCTACGTCACTTCGATGGTGCTGGGGGCAGAAAGTGGGGTTTTCAAATGTGGAATGGCCGTGGCTCCCGTCTCCAAATGGGAATTCTACGGTGACAATTCCTTTCAATAGTATTTGGTAGTATTAGAATGTATTTTTATATGTTTTATTTAATTTTTTCAGATTCCATCTACACTGAGCGCTACATGAAACCTCCTCACTTGAACCAAGACGCGTATGATGTAAGTAAGACTGTTGCGTTTTTTTGTTCAGAATTATAATTATTTCTCTATATTATAAATAATCTATTTCGCTCTCTTTCATTTTTAGAACTCAACCGTCATGGCCAGAGCGAGAAACTTCCACTCTGTTCAGTATTTGCTGGTTCACGGGACAGCTGACGGTAATGTGCTATCAAATGTTAATTCTTTTTACTTTCTGAATCTTAAATCATTATGCAAAATATTCTCTTGTGAACTTCAAACCCTGTTATGATGTTCTTACTTTAACATACTTGGAGTTGTGTTTTGTGTCACTCACAATTATTAGCCGCAGTTTTTGATTTAATATGTTTTACCTTTAGTTCAGGAGAGATTGGCTAAGCTCAAATGATCCAAATGATTCTAATAATGTGTATGGAGTTTAAAGACACAGTGGAGCACTTCCTGTTTTACCATATGACATCACAGCTGGGAGTGTTTCCTGTTTGAGGGAAGAATTCAGGTTTGTGGGTTAAACGTGTGAATGAAGCAAAACAAAACTCTAGGTATGTTTTAATGAGGAAACAACATTATAACATTATAATAGATCAGAAAACAGCTCAATATAAGGCCTTTAATAAACTAACTTTACATTATTTCTGTAGACAACGTGCACTTCCAGCAGGCTGCAGAGATCTCTGAAGCTTTAGTGGAGGAGCAGGTGGACTTTGAATCCATGGTGAGTCAGAAGGAACTATCATTTTGTTTGTACCAGACTGAGTCCATAAACTCAGTCCATAAACTCCAACTATGGTGAAACTCGAGGATAATTGTTTCTTTTCTATATTTTTTAGTGGTACACAGATAAAGACCACGGCCTAGGAGGGGCGGCCAACCAACACGTATACACACATATGAGCCATTTCCTACTCAGGTGTTTTGCACACTAGTTTCTTCATTTTCTGCAGAAATTTCTGTAAAGATTGAACTTGGTATTGTTTTTTGCATTTGTTATCCAAAATCATACATGATTATGTGATTTAACTTGTAAATTTATCTGTCAACACTGTAAATTATGATTATAATTGTGTAAATTATGACTAAGATGTGTAATTTATTCTATTAAACATATGAATTTTCCAATGGTAATTGTTTTTTTTGCTATTAATAAACATTCAAAGTTGTGATAGAACATTTTATATTTCATTCTTCTTTTCAAACAACTATGGGCCTTTGGTAGGAACAGCTGTTAAAGGGCCAATATAACGCTATCTTCTGATCTATGTTACACTGTTGTTTCTTCATCAAAATCATACCAGGAGTTGTGTTTTGTTTCATTAATACACGTTTAACACATAAACCCTGCACATTCTGGCTGAGTTTCTTCTCTCAAACACTAAACACTCTGTAATGTCATGTGATAATGCAGAAAATGCTCTACTGTGGGTTTTTTAAACTCCATAAACCTTCAGGAGAATCATCTGGATAATTTTAGCTCTGGAATTGTCCAACTTTACTAAACAAAAGGTAAAAGTTACCTTGAAAACTACTGCATCATGACATCACAAGGTGGAACAGAGCATTTTGAGCTTTGGAGTTATAGACAGATTAATCATGTAGAATTACTCAAACGTGTGAAAGTAACAAAACACAACTCCGGGTACGTTTTTGATGAGGCAACAACATTATAACATGACTTAAAACACACAGGAGTCAATTTTGTGTCAACTTTAATACACTTTAAATGTGATCGAACCTTTTATCCTTCATTCTTTCTCTAAGATTTAAGAGTGCGGCTCAGTGTAAACACAGATGTGCATGAAGTCGATTGATCCGTCTTTATTGGGCTTGTAAAACGGCGATAACGGGGTGATTTTCTCACATTTTAGAGCCGAACAGGCAGTGTCCACATATGACTCAGTGCCAATATGACAGTAGCCATTGGAGCATCTTCCGCAGCCTCGTATTTACCAGGATGAGCTGCTGTTTGATGTCTTTAACACTTGGGTAACGCCTGATCACCATTCTCACTTTAGGCTCGTGTGCACTGGCCTATGCCTAATGCCCTGAGAGGTAACAGGTGGGACTCCCCCCTCCCTCCGCACTATTTAAAAGGCTGCATTAACCACGAATGGCTAGAAACGGACGGCAGCGACAAGCAGAGGTCCCACTAAGGTTTGCCATCAACAGGTACGTTCTACAAGTGGGGTTTAACATACAGGTAACATTATTTTTGACTTTCTTCTGATTTGAGTGCATGTTTTTGGCGCAGGTCATAATGAAAAGCAACTATCTCCTCAGTGGTATCCTCCTCGCCCTGTGTTTAGTCCAGAGAAGCTGGCAAGCCGCTCTACAAGAACCTGACAACACCATGAGGTATTGTCTAAAGTTGTTGCAATGCAGAGAAAAAGGAAAATTTAGTAAAAAGATGAAGAGAAATCAAGTTATTTTCTATTCTAAAATGCTCTAGGCCACTGTTTGGTTTAGTTTTTTACTTAAATTTAGTTTAACTTTAATAAAACGTCTGCTACTTAATCATCTAAACTACACTTACTATTTACTGACTCAACTTTTAACCTAATAATTGCGCTTTATTTTAAACACTTTATCTTTTTGCTCAGTTATTTTATGATACGGAATTTCCATCCTGATAATGTAATAATCCTTATCTGAAGTTAAACAAGCAAGTGTATGATAAAGAATTAGACAATAAACCTGGGTCAAAAAAAAGAGGTTAGATTTTGATTTACCTTACAGATCTATAAAGTATCTATCTAAAACACATGAAATATATTATAGATGTAACATTTTAGCTATAAAGAAGGTAAAAATAGACAAAAACAAGCTAAAAAAAACCTCCCACGCCCTGACCCTTTCTCCAAACTGCCCAAAAACCACTAAACAAATCAAATGTCAGTCCAGTCCAGTCAAAATGTTCAAGGTTATTTAAGCTTATATGAGGTGCAAGGTGTTTTCTGTCACCTGCTCGTCTCCATGGAGATTGCTTTGATATCATTCGCTGCGTTTTTCTGTAGTTTTGAAGCCGAGGAGACTCTGGAGGAGGAGCCCAGGGAGGCGTCCGACTTGAAGAGACATTCGGAGGGGACGTTTTCCAACGACTACAGCAAATACCTGGAGGACAGAAAGGCCCAGGACTTTGTGAGATGGCTAATGAACAACAAGCGCAGCGGGTGAGTACCTCCATCTCACCCTGTAGTCCCAGTGGTGGATGAAGTATTCAATATTGTTACTGTAAGAGGCAAAAAGTGACTCAAGTAAAAGTAATCACATGAGAAAATAAGTAAAAGTATTAAAAATGCAGTATTTCACACATATTTTGATCAAATTTTGTCAAAAGTGCAGTGGAGTAGAAAGTACAGATACAAGCTCTCAAATGTAGTGAAGTAAAAGTAAAAAGTACCCACTGTAAAATGCACTTAAATAAAGAACAGATACCCAAATATTTAAGAACAGTACTTCACCACTTTTACTTTCTTACCTTCCACCATGGAGTATTTCTATTATCTATCGAGCCTTGTCACTATAATACATTTTGAAGTCCTATATACATATTACTGTCACATATCTGCATCAAATAACTCATGAAGTATCATAAAGCGTGATCATCTTAGTACATTTATCTAAATTAAACACATTCTTAATTACAAGAGCTGTGATAGATGAATAGCATAATGGAACTAATTAGTAGGGATTATCAGTAATGAGTCATAATTGCACATTTCTTGGGCTTCTATACAGCTCGAAAGTACCAAAAAAGTTCCTCAGCAGTGCAGATAAAATGCATGTACCATCAGATAAACAGTATAAAATAATATTGTTACTCTTTCTTATATTGAACCAAATTATTTTTATAGTAATTCATTAAAATCTAAGTACACTGGAGTCCTTCATAATGGACAGTATCATTATCTTGCAGAAATATGACTTGCTATATCTTAAAAGTTATAAAAAATAAGGCATGTTCATCACTTGTGCATATAAAAAATACCATAAAGTTAATCCCTGTTTTATAGTAATTTTGTCTTGCAGAGAAGTTGTAATAATCTGAGCACATCTTGCTTAAAAAAACCCCAAACAAACAATAAAATCATAAAAAACAAAACAAACAAAAAAACAAACAAAAAAACCCTCTCCTACTAGTATAAATGTAGCCTTAAAATCATAGTGTTAAATCTCTCTTTTTATTAACAAAATATAACGCTTTGGTAGTGTTGTAATAATAATAATATTTATGTATATAGCAGTTTTCAGGACCTGAAAGTGCTTCACAAAACAAATATTAAAACAGTCCAAAGAGCAATAAACAAATAATAAGAGAAAGATAAAAAGTTAAACATTAAAAGTTGAGTTTTTAGTTCAAGTGGTTGTTAATGGACAATACTGTGATTTTTAGTCTTGCAGAGAAAAGACACGCAGACGGGACCTTCACCAGCGACGTCAGCTCCTACCTCAAGGATCAGGCCATAAAGGATTTCGTGGCCAGACTCAAGTCGGGACAGATCCGAAGAGAGTAGGCGGTCTCCCTCTGTCCCTCTACATTTAAAGCTTCACCAATGACCGGCGAAAACAGACTGTGATTCTATGGGGGAAAACTCCTGCTTTTTGTGCTTTTTTTTTCCTTGCCACTTTTCTGCTTTTACCTTTTACATTGTGATTGTGCTGAAATAAATCAACGAAACTTTTCTCTGCCTTTCTAATCATTTGAAATAAATCTTTAAGGCGAACTGTGCAGCTTTTGTGATGGAGCTCCATGGTGATGTTACTGCTTTGTTGGGTGGGTTCTCCAGAATGACGTAAAGCAAATCTATTTCTATTGTAACAGGTCAGATCTGTGGAGATGTCAGTACGAATCCATGTTTTGCATTGAACTTATGAGCAGATGTAAGGTTTAAGTTTCATGTCGTACTGGAGAACAACCAAAGGCAAAGCAAGATCATCTCCATGCAGATGAAGTTCCACCGTTCACCTTCAAACTTTATCCTAAATAGAAATGAGACAGATGGAAATATTAAAGCAGTTTGGAGCATCGTGGGCTGAGGTCAGGGGCCCATGATGTTGACTTTGTGGCTGTGTACACATAGATCTGAAGGAGGCAGTAGCGAGCTCAGCAGGAGGCACGTGGATGGCAGTTTCACCAGCGACGTACACAAGGTACTGGACTCCATGGCGGCCAAGGAGTATCTGTACTGGGTCATGACATCCAAGCCTTCAGGCGAAAGGTAACGTCCAGAGAGACTTCAAACTGTATTCATCTGAGTAGATCAATAACGCTGTGGCATTTCCCCTGTTTCAGCAAGAAGAGCCAAGAGGACCAATGAGCGAGCCGGAGGAACCCTGACTGGAAAATAAGCCATACACTATGACCTAAAGCCATACAATGCTATTTTAAAATACAAAAAACACAGGAACTCTTCCATAGTGTGTAAGTTGAAATTGAATGTTTTTTTTCTACAATTTCTAAATTATTTTCTATGCATGAAATGGGAACTAAAACACAAATCGTGCTCAGGAAACACATGGTTTACTAATTATTTGCTCTGCATTAAACACGTTTTTCATTCAGTTCTTGTGTGTGGGTAATTTGTTATCCTTCATATGTTTTTCTATTATAAATTAGAAGATTATAACACATTAATGTACTGTTTATCCAAAAGATTAATTTCTTCTTTTGGGGATATATGTGTCTGTTAGGGTTAGACTTTTTGGTTTGTTCTTTCAAAGTGCTCCAAAATACTGAGGCTATAATAAATACTGAGGCTAGAATAACCCCATTAGACCCATCCGCTCCCATTGACTCAACAGGGTTTTGTTACAGTAATAGTATCAGCCATTTGGTATGATAAGCTAATGATACTCATCAAGAACAGTGGGAGAAGCTCCTCCAAAAGTTCTTAAGACACACACTGCTCACCCGCGCCCTCCAGTGGAAGTATGCTCCAACATCTAGAGGGTTCACCAAAGAAACTCCAAAGTCCTAAGTTTGATGTTTCTATGAGAGTTCATGTGAACAACAAACCAAACTATCACTATCATAAGCTATCATTGCTATTATTTTTCATGAGTGCACACCTCAGGACATTTTGAGTTCAGGGTCTTTGTTTTCAACTCTCAAACAAATCTCAAAAGCCCTTTTGTTGAAGACACCTAGGGCCAAATGGGACGAGTCTGATAAAAGTGCTGCTTTAGTCACATTCAGTGTCACATAATCTAGAAATGTATAACAAAGAATAGTGACATGATGAGGAACAATATAACCTCACAGGGGTTTATGCTTTTCTGTTTACAATTATTATACAATTTATAGGAGAACCTCACATTCTCAAGGACAAGTTCCCTCCAAATTGATTGTGACATGTCTGCTTGGAATTACAGTTTCACATGTAAATAGAAAACCTCCCAATTGTTTCAGTTTCAAATCAGGCCCAAGATGAGCTGTGTGTCTCCAGTGCTTCACCTGTTTTAACAGAAATAATGTTCCACACCCCCAAAGCAACAGACTCATAGATAGAAAGCATGTGGGGCGTTTCCTTAGGAAACTGGCAGAATTAGGGATACAAATTCTATTTAACATTTAATGGATTTCATTCAAACTTGGCACAATTCATGTTTATATATGAAATCATATCTAAGTGAAATTTTAGTCTTCTATCTTTTAAAATGCTTGAGTTAGGAGGGGTTTAAAAGAAGAGCAAAAACAGACCTAGAACATAAATAACAACTTTGAATAGGTTTGACTAAAATCCATGAAATCCAAGTTGAATTTTTATCCTGAAACCTCAAAGTTTCCATGGAACGGCCCCATGTGCATTCTATGGCCAAATGACTGAGGACTCCATGCTTCAGTTTGGGAGTGTGGAACATCATTTGTGTTGCAGCAGGTGATCTGCTGCAGACACAGAGCTCATCTTGGGCTTGATTTGGAGCTGATATTCTCACATGAAGCTGAACTGTACTTCCTTGCCTTGTGTCTTACTCAGTTAGTTTGTGGAGAGGATTTGTTTTAAATATATATTAATAATAATATTTTATATAGTTGTATTCCTCATCAGATCATCATTCTTTGTTCCACATTTCATTAATATATGACATTATAGCTGCACTTTAAACATATAATCATTGTTAAGTTAATAAAATCATTTCACCCAATGTGGATAGCACAAAAGGGCTTTTGTGGCTGAGTTGAAACAAAAGCCCCTGAACTCATGCTGGCCCGAGGTGTGACTCATGAGAAATAATAGTGAGAATAGTATCAGAATAGTCTCGGTGGAGGGGGCTCGCTCACGGACTATAAAAGCTGAATTGTTTTGTTATCTGGTGCACAATAATGAAGAGGACATTATCAGTCTTCAGTCTTTATTTAAGCTCTCAGCCACTCACTCTCTCATTAAACAAACCACAATTAAACAACAGGTCTGAACTGATAGGTTCTATACAGGTGATTTAAAGTATTCAACAGAAGTCTACAGCTTGCACTAATTATTTTAAGGCAAAATTCCACACAGAAGTGGTCCAAAAATGGATATAGGTATTTTGACCCATTCTAATCAACTAAGCTATCAATTAGACAATGGAAAAGATAACATCTATAACAAAACCTGCCTTGACAATGACAGTTAGTAAGATATTAGTAACATTTTACATGAATAAAATAGACTATATATTGTACATTGTTAAGTCTTCATTGTTTTTTACATGTCACTCCCCTCCCAGAAACAAGTATTATTGCATCTATAGAAGAAGTTCCTGCAAAGACAGTCATGGCTGTTTCATGTTGTGCAGGTGTTTAGCAATTCGCTTCCGATGCTAACAGACTAGGGATTATGTGGAAAAGGAGATTTTAAGTCCATAGATGACAAAAGAGTATACGCAGGCAGAAACACTGAGCTTTTGACAGTCACCCTACAAGACTTAAAAGTAGCTGGAGATACTCAGAGTACCCAAACTATGCTGCCATGCTGTGAAGTGCTAACATCCAAGTGATCCCCCAGAAATATCACAGGGAATTTAAGGAGGAGTGAAAAATACTGGAATGATATGAGCGCTCACTATCACAAAAACATTGAAATATACAGAATATATAAATATACGTCCAAAAGTTTAACAATTTTGACTATATAGGAGATCAGTGAAATTGTTACGCATTGGCAAAAGTTTTGAGTGAGGTGCAAAAAGGTCAAATACTGCGTGCTATGTCCACTCATTCGTGGTGTCTCTGTGGCAGGAGTTATAATATAAATATAAAAAACATACAAATACAAATAAAGTGTAAAATTAGATACTTTGAAATTATTGGCCCATTGATACAGCAGCTCTAGTTGGCCTTCTCTCTGCTGCTGCTTTGACTAAACATTGATATAGTTAAAAGAAACAGTTATAATGCTCCTTTTGGTCATGTAATATATAAGACTTTACACAGAAGCGGCACACACATACATGACAATACACAGTGTAGCACAGTACGAAGGTGATTGAGTGGCACGGTATTTTTTTTTAAATGTGGCAGACAGCACAGTGGCACCACCAGCAAACCCTCCTCCTCCTTCTTCCTCCACTTCGTTATCCTCCTCTTCCTCACAAACTCGTCTCCTTGTCCAAGCTCTTGTTATGTCTCCGCCGCTTGTGGCGCTTCCCACCGCCACTGGAACTGCTCCAGGACAAGACATGAATTAACTTTTTAAACACAATATAAGTACACTACGCATACTACTATAGTAAACGAGCATGCAATCGTGAGATATTTGAACAGGGATTTAACAATAGCTGAATCTCATGGTACAACATTGCCAGAATTTACATCACACTATCTTAAATATTGCAGTATTATGGGATTGTTGATTGTTTGATTGTAATTTAAAATTTATTATAAACTCACCCACAGCCACAAACCTTTAAGAGAACTATTTTGTAACATTTTGTGCAGTTATCCCTTCGTATTAAAATTAAAATTAAAATTAAAA
>JACN01040438.1:0-12680 GCA_000787155.1 Scartelaos histophorus
TAAAGGACTGAGAAACATACCCACTTTTGAGTGAGGTACAGTATTTATTATATTAAGAATAGTGTCAGCTTTTCAGGAGGCGATGAAAACAAGAGTCCAGGAGACTTGATGTAGTTGCGTATGGTTTCTTTAATTCTGAATCAAGCAGATGCAGATACAGGTCATCATTCAGTGGTCTCCTCCACACAGTCTCTTTCAAACCGTCTCTCTAGTGCAGTGAAAGCAGGACTCAAACCGTCTCTCTAGTGCAGTGAAAGCAGGAGGTTTAAATATTGAACATCTTGGCACACATGTCATAGCATTCCTTGTTTTACAACATCTTGTGGTTATCATTTGACTAGCAGTATGGTTTCGATGCGATAGCCTGGATCTTCAAGAGTTAATCATGTACCCAGTAGGGTGGTGAGCAGATGCTGGTTACTCGTTTGACCCCTGTGATGACCACATATTCACCAGTCCCTTCAACTTTACCCCAGTAACCTTTCTAACACACAGAGGACACATAAAACAATGAAATTCTACAAAGATATTTCTCACAATAGGATCTATAATTAGAGGGAGAATGTCTTTAAAAAATCTACTTGGGATTGTATCCAACGCACAGGTCGAGGATCCAGAGGACACAAAGGCCGAGGTCAATTCTGCATGATTCAGAGCAGCAAACCTCTCATGTCCATGTCCAACCGAGACCTCACTGTTACAGCTTGGAATCGCCCAGAGTTAAAAGTAGAGGCATTTTCATTTATTTTATCTCTTATAGTAATGATTTTATTATTAGAAAATGTCAGGAAATGAATGGTCTCTACAACCCAGTGACAAAGGCGCTGTCTGGAAAGAGGGCTGCCCTTCTTAGCACCCCATAACACAAAACAGCTGATCCGAACACTTCATATCTGCTGTGGCTGCAATGTAAGTTTCCAGTGCCCGCACCAGGCATAACAACTGCAGCTTGTCGCTGTCCTCTCCAAGCGAGGGCTTAAACCAAGCCAGACTCAGAGGTTTGTTACAGTGAGAATGGCACACCACCTTTGGTATAAATGCTACGTTCGGCCACAAAGTAACACCGGAACCATCTGGGCTCCACCTGAGACAGGAAGGACTGACAGAAAGGGCATGTAATTCACTGACTCGTTTTGCTGAGACAATAGCCAATAAAAATGCAGTCTTACGTGAAAGCCACTTAAGGTCTGCCTGTACCAAAGGCTCAAATGGAGGGCCACACAGAGACTCCAAGACTAGTAACAAGTCCCACACTGGAGCTTGTGGTGTAGTTGGTGGGTGCAACCTGCGAGTACCCCGTAGAAAAAGAGAAACCAAGTTATGGCCCCCAACTGTACAGCTTCCGACTAAGCCATGATGACAGGATATAGCAGCAACATACACCTTAAGAGTGGATGGAGATCGTCCGTTATCCAGGAGAGACTGGAGGAACTCCAGGATAACAGGTACTGAACAAGACACAGGATCCTCACCACAGGCCGAACACCAGTGAAAAAACAACTTCAAACTGTTCCTATATTGCTGGGGAGTGGAAGCTGCTCTGGCATTCAAGAGTGTTGGCCGTACAGGATCATAGACACTGATCAATTGTAAGTTGGGCCCGTCAATGGCCACACCCACAATTGGAGGCGTTGAGGATTGGGATGCCATATTTGACCCCTCAACTGTGACAGCAGATCGCTACGGGAAACGCGCCACGGGAGACCGCAACATAAACCACGGCTGTGCTGGCCAGCATGGAGCGACAAGCAACAGTCTGTGGCCTTCTTGGAGAATCCTCTGCAGGGTTGGCCAGATCAGAGGAACAGGGGCGAAAGCATAGAGAAGGCACTGGGGCCAAGTGTGTGCCAGTGTATCTTGTCCCAGAGAACCTCCCTCAAAAGGGAGAACCATAGAGGACAGTGCATTGACTCCTTTGAGGCGAACAGATCCACCTCTGCCCGTCCAAAAAGGTTCCAGATCCTGTGCACCTCCTTGGGGTGGAGACACCATTCCCCTGGGGGAGGTTGCCTTTGGGAAAGATAATCCGCCACTTGATTGCCGTCTCCCGGGAAATACACTGCTCGTAGTGTTGATAGATGCGGAGCAGCCCATGTCAACAGGTCTTGGGACACCCTGAGAAGTCATGCTGATCTGATGCCCCCCTGATGGTTGATGTAATAGAAGTGTTGTCCGACTGAATGAGACTGTATTTTCCTCTTAGGTGTGACAGAAAGCAAATGGACAGCACACAACTCCAACACATTTATGTGGTCTAGATCTGCAGCCTCCAACCTTTTTTGCCCCACGGACAAATGTCAGACAATATTGTGTAATGTCAGACAATATTTCCAGGGACCGGCGTTTAAGGTGTGGCGGATTGTAACAAACAGGCTGGTTTGTCACCATAAGTAGCACCTTCCTTCACTGAGACACATTAAAAAGCACATTTTGGATAGCACTCAGCACTTTGAAACATATTTGCACATTACAAAAAATACATTGCACAGAATTGGTTTAAAATATATTTATTGTCTTCTTTTGTCACTTTTGGTCCTAGCAAAGTAGCACTTTAATTGGCAGCTGCTGGGCCCTGGAGGGAAAGGAGAAAAATAACCAATTATTTATTTGAATTGAGTGGTGCAATAGAGATGGTGCAATATATCTGTTTTAGAATGTTTTAGGTGTGTGTGTGCGCGTGTGTAGTGTAATTTAATGTGTTTAGTGAGTGAAGTGGTGTGTTTAAACTTACCTCCATCTGTTCTTCTGTCCAGGTGTTAAAGAGTCCCCCTGGGAACAAGCTCCCTCTTGTAGATATTGTAGAACTTGTAGAACCTCTTGTAGAACTTGTAGATATTGTACAGTTGTAGCGGCAGAGGTGTTTTATTGGTTTGTGGGTTTTTAAAGTTATTTGGTATATGGTTTTAGGGTTTTGATATGTATATAGTTGGGGTTTTATTAGTATTTAGTGTTTGGTTTGTTTTATGGAGGATGAGAGGAGTGGTTTTATCTAATGTTAACTTAGAACATACCTGTGTTAGCCAAGATAGTCTAACCCAATGAAGCAGACCACATAAAAGGCGCCTGCAAAGATCATTTGTTGTTCTGCTGCTGACGAGGACGCGACTGCTCCCCTCCATTTTGCACCTTGCACACTGCACTTTTGCACGTGCACTTTTTGTAAATTATTGAAAAAAGTAAAATTGTGGACCACAGTTTCCTGCCTTAGTCTGTTTTTTAACCTTTTTACTGAACTCCAACCTGCTCACAGTCAACCTACATTACACGGATAAATACAACAAAATAATATGATATGACCTGCATTCCAAGTGGCGAAGCAGTTTTGAGGGCTTCATTGCCTCATTTGAGAGCCGGTGGCCGCATATTATGCAGAGCGAGCTCGGTGTGTGGGAATCTCCTGTTGGGCTAAATCTGTATTTTAAGTAGGACTCCTGATATTGTCTATTAAATATAGCTTTCTATTTCTTGGAAGTTGTCGGCTCCTCTTCTGACTCCTGGCTGGGTCTTTTCCCCTTTCCAAAGAAACTTTCCAAAGACGTTTGTTTTTTACTCATTTTGCTAGCTCCTGGGTTTCATTTTAGCTGTAACCAAGAAGAGCGCCTTGACCTGCGTCAAGAGTGACATAGACGGATGTAACAGAGAATCGGGTAATTTTTCAAAATAAAATATCTTTCAGATTCTAAAATAAATAAAGTTATTTATTCTTTCTGTGCGACCCGGTACCAAATGGCCCAGGGGTTGGGTCCCTGGCGGACCAAATGCCCTGAGCTGTCCTATGCTGCCATACAGCGCCCCATCCTGTGAGGAATGCATCTGTGGTGACCACCTCCCTGCGACACACCACAAGACCCATGGGGACCCCCTGTGACAAATAGCTGCTGTCCCTCCAAGGGATGGACGAGCCTTCATCGTCACTGTGTTTAAATTGAGTCCAAGAAAAATTGTTGCCTAAGATAGAGTCAGGTTGCTCTTCTCCATATTCACTGTGAGGCCCAATCGACCCACATGTGCAAGCAGGAGATTGGTGTCCTGCTTCACACAGGCCTTGGATGGAGCACAAATCAGCCAATCATCCAAGTATGGCAATATCTTCAATCCGGTGGCCTTCACGCATCGGGTGAACACCCAGGGGAAGCCCAAATGAGAGAACCCGGAATTGCCAATGAGAGCCTCGATAGGCAAACCTGTGGAATCTCAGGTGTTGTGGTGCAATGGGCACATGAAAGTAAGCGTCTTTGAGGTCTATAGACGTGAACCATTCCCTTGCAGCCAGGGTTTGAAGAACCTCTGCTGTGGTGAGCATTTGGAACGGTAAGACTTTCAAGAAACGATTGAGTCCCCGTAGATCCAAAATGGGATGAAATCCGGCTTTCTTTTTGGGTATGATAAAATACATGGAGTAGTAGCCCCTGGGCTCTAACAGGGGATCTGCCGCTTCAATGGCCCCTTTGGCCAGGAGGGCAGATAGCTCCTGGTCTAGTACTTGAGCTTTTGCCAGGTCATTGATTATAGTAATTTTGATCCAGCCTGACATGTGTGGCCGGCGTCGGAACTGAGCCGGTATCCATGGGCCAAAGTGGCAACCACCCATGGATTTGACGCATGAGCATCCCAGTAACTGAGCTGCTGATGGGAGAAGTATTCGATGGCTGACCTCAAAGTTTCAATTCCCAGCCCCACACGGCGTGCCATGTCTGCAGTTCTGGACTGCCACATTGGTTGGTGGGGTTCATTACGAAAAACCCTGCCAGGCCTGTCTCGAATAAAGCGTCTATCAGTAGACTTATACTGAGAGGGTGGCTGGGGCCATTGGGGGAGCCAGCAATCAAGGCACTTGATTGCCAAGGAGGGGGCATAGCTCTGCTGAGACCAGAAAGTTGCTGCCTCGTCTGTCGACCATGAACAGTTCGTTCCAATGGCTCCAAGGCAGCTGAACCAAACAACTACCCTGGTTCCACAGGTACACTGCTGAGGGTCCTGTGGCACTCCTCTGTCAGGGAAGACTGAGCAAGCCAAATCTGCTGGTGAGCCTGAACCAGAAAAGACATAACATGTCCAAGCTCCCTTGTCATTAATGCAAAAGTGCAGTGCTGCATCACTAAAATCAGCTGCCATTGCACCACCATCCCCTTCCTGGATGGAGGCAGAAAGGGCAAAGAGTAAGTCAAAGAATTGCCCAGACGACACCGGAGTTGTACGCCTTGGAAATGAAGTAATCTGTCACACGGCATTGGGGTCTTGGACACCTGACATCTAGACGAAGGGCTTCCTCAAGTGAGACAATGAGAGAAGTCATAGCTGGTTCAACAGCAGGCATGCGATCCAGATCAGCTGACGTTGCACTGTGCATAGCAGCCAAAATCCGGCCATCTGACGAGAGCCTGGAGAAAGCACTTGGATCCCGTGAACAAACATGCAACTCTCTGAGATACTCCACGGAGGGGGGTTCAACAAAGGGCGTAGGAGCATGCTCACGTCTAAAGAAAGCTCTACCAAGGTCAGGCTGTTCAGGCTTTGGAAGTTCCAGCAGCAAACGGTCGAGAGCTCTGCGTATAACATCTCGCATGGAGCCATTGGTTGAATCGCTACCAAGGGTGTGTTTAGAAGAATATGAGCCATCCTCAGAAACATGTGAAGACAATGCATCCTCCTCATCCTGAAAATGGGAGGCAGACACCGTCAGAGAGAGCACATCATCCTCTTTGGGGCAGAACAGGCATTGATGGGTAAGACATTCCAACCTCTGAAGCAGGTGGGTCCATGTGACAATCCTGCAATAATGACTTCATCACTTCCAATTCTGCTGACAACTGCTCCACTTTAGACGCAAGACCCTGATTAGATCTGGACTTCTTTTTAGGTGAAGCTCTCGAAACTGTACGCTCAGGAAGATGCTTTGAACACCTAGGAGGGGGAAACGACACCTGCCCTGATGGTAGGAGATCGCCACCACCTGCTGGGTTTAGCTGTGCCATCCTTGACATCCTGACAGCAAGTGGCATGAAACTACAGTTCATGCATGGATTGTCCGACAAGGCCTCCCTCAAGTGGTCAGGCCAAGGCAAGCTGGACAATGGTTATGGCCATCATCACCCCAAGGTGTGGACCCATAGGTTACACAACAATGAGAGTCGTCCATCATCTGGTGCGATCAGCCAAGCACAACCAGAATACGTTTAGACAAACCAGACAGCTAGACAGCGGTCAATTGGTAAGCAGAGAAACCAAGGCAGGAGAGAGGGCGGGAACACAGCCTTCACTGACCAAGGTACAGATGCACAATAGGAGATTACCTGCGAGTTATGACAGGTGGTATCAGGTCTGCAAAAGGCAAAACTGGGAGTGGGGGCTAAAACGCTGCACCACAAATTAGGGCTAAAAAACCCAACAAATTAACTGGCACCATTAGCGATAGGCAAGGTGCACTTTTGACCTGACAGTAAAAAATATTACGGGAGAGGGCGCAGGTACGCAGCCTTCACCAAACGAACAAAATACAAAACCAAAACAGCTAACAACGCTAGGGACAGACAAATACACTGTTGCTTACGCAATGAAAAATAATATTATGGGAGAGGGTGCGGGAACGCAGCCTTCACCAAAGTAACAAAATGCAAAACCAAAATGGCTAACAACACTAACGATAAACAGATGCACTGTTGGTTAAACAGTGAAAAATAATATTACTGGAGAGGGTGTGGGAACACAACCGTCACCAAAAGAGCAAAATGCTAAACCAAAAACAAGTTAGCAATAAACACAATGTGCCTTCGACTTAACAGTGAATAATAATATAGGAGAGGGTGTGGAAACGCAGCCTTCACCAAAGGAACCAATTTCAAAATCAAAATGGCTAACAACGTTACCGATAGATACGATGCTCTGTTGTATTTATAGTAAGAAAATATAATGCGAGAGAGGGTAACAGGAATGGAGGGCCTTCCCCAGCAAAGCAAATACACAAATACTTCCAAAACTGGGGCCATGGTTCTTGACTGGAAATGGGTGGTTTGCCCTCTCCAAGTCCCTGCCTCAAGTGAAGGAATTCAAGTATCTCAGGGTCTTGTTCACGAGTGAGGGGAGGACGGAGCGTGAGATTGACAGGTGGATTGGTGCGGCGTTGGCTGTGATCCATCCTCCTCTCCGTTGTATGTGGCAAAGCTCTCAATTTACCGGTCAATCTATGTTCCTACTCTCACCTATGGTCATGAGTTCTGGGTAATGACTGAAAGGAGATCACAGATATAAGCGGCCAAAATGAGCTTCATCTGCAGGGTGGGTGGGCGCTCCCTTAGAGATAGGGTAAGGAGCTCAGTCACACGGGAGGAGTTCGGAGTAGGGCCACTGTTGCCTCACGTTGAAAGGAGTCAGCTGAGGTGGCTTGGGCATCTGTTCTGGATGCCTCCTGGGCGCCTCCCTCGGGAGGTGTTTAGGGCATGTCCCACCGGGAGGAGGTCCCGGGAACGACCTAGGACACGCTGGAGGTACTATGTCTCCTGGCTGGCATGGGAACACCTCGGGGATCCCCCGGAGGAGTTGGAGGAAGTGGCTAGGGTGTAGAAAGTCTGGGAGTCCCTGCTTAGACTGCTGCCCCCACAACTCAGCTCTGGATAAGCGGAAGAAAATGGATGGATGGACACAAGTTCAATACAGCGTCTGTTGAACTTGTTGACATCTGCTGACAAAAAACTTAAAGTTAGTAATATAACTTTTTTTTTTAGTTAAACTAAGGTGGTGCAAAAAAGTCTCAATGCAAAGTTACATTTTAAGCTCCAAATGTGTAATTGAACAAACAGGTAAGTCAACATCACAGGCAAGTCTAATAACTCATTACACAGGTGTCCATCAGACAGTTGGCTACAAAAGGGTGTTAAAGCAAACCCTTTCCCATTTCCTGCTGTCAGCAATGGCACCACAATGAAAAGAAATGACACAAGACCTTGGAAAGAAAATTATTTCTTTACACAAGAAAGGTGAAGGCTACAAGAAGATCAGCAAAACCAAACTAGTAAGAATACTGTTGCAGAAGTGGTTACAAATTTTAAGAAAGAGTGAACTGCAACCATTGTCAAGATGTCCAGGTCGACCACGGAAGTTAACACCTTGAAAGGAGCATCTTCTGATGAGAAGGGTAGAAGACAATCGACATGCAAGTTCCCTGCAATTATCTACGAAAGGAGAAAGCCAAACTGGGGTGACTGTTTTCTGTGATAGAATAAGACCATGAGGCCTCTCCTAAAGCTCAGTCACAAAAAAAGTCTGTCTAGAGTTTGCCATGGCCCATGCTGACAAAGATGAAGGCTATTGGGACTCTATACTCTGGAGTGATGAGACCAGGATCAATCTTTTTGGAACTGATCGCTTCAAAACTGTATGGCAAAGAAAAATGGACGGTGCCTACAGTGAAACATGGAGTGGGTGGTCCTTATGTGGGGTTGCATGAGTGCTGCTGGGGTGCTGCATTTCATTGATGGCATCATGAATTCAGAAATGTATTGCTCTATACTAAAAATAAAGATGGTTCCATCTTGTGCCATTGGTTGTCATATGCACTTTTACAACATAACAATGACGCTAAGCATACATCTAAGGCCAGTACTGGCTATCTGAAGAGGAACTGAGTGATTTCGTGGCTAGGTATGTCACCTGATCTAAAACCAATTGAACAATTGCCTAGAAGACTTGAAGCACTCATTAAAAATTACAGAGGCCATACAAAGTTCTAGATGTAGTCATTTTTGTTGTGGGGTGTACTAATTTCTGTAATTTCACTAAAACTGGAAAAAAAAAAAAAGTGTAATTTAAGTTTACATTATTACCTTTCTATTCGAGTCATAAGTGAAATAGACGTTATAATAAATAAACTTTGTCTTTATAAACATATAAGTAGCATTTTGAGCTTTCTGTCCAAGACTCCAGTGTGGCCCACGTTCACACCAGCAAACGAACTAAAGCTGGTCCAATAGATGTGTCATCAATGTTTACCTTCAGGTAGAAATAAGCACCAATCCTATTACAAAAACCACTGTTCCCTGTTAATACCATGGGCTGTCCTCATCATCATGAAATCAGAACTTTGTACGCAATGCACTGCACATCAGCCAGTAAAGACACAGGATCACTCACCATAGCGCCCACCCCCTCAGGTCGGGATAGGAGGTCCTGTTCTTGCTCTATGCAAATTGGTGAGATGGTCCAGATGCTCCATGCTCCATGTGCTATGTTGAGTTATGTTATACTTTTTTTGCAACTAACATTGCATTCTGGTGAAGAAGAGCAGACGGCCCCCACCAAGAGAAAAAATATTAACACCCACCTGCCTTCTGTAACCTGCACTGCACCGCCTCCCTGTGACATAAATCATAATACACATAGTATGCAACTGATATACAACTGAGGGAATAATTAATATACTTTAACATGCTGGTTCTAGACATTGGTGAGCAAGACCAGTACGCAGATGACTGGGTCTGGGCGGTTCCATGCTGTCATCTGCACGCTGGATCCAAGCAGTGAAAGCAAAGCATCGGGACAAAAACACGAACCCCACTTGGTTTGTTATATCTTGTTCTGAGAGGTCCATCCTCTGTGCAGTGCGCATGTCCTTCGGTGCTTTCTAGGGAAAGCGCTTCTCAAGCTGGGGCACCTAACACCACTCCCCACTCCAGCTCATCTGAACCCGGTCTGAAACAGAGCTGCTCCCACTGGTTCAGGAGTCTGGGTTTGGATCTAGGCCAACTGTAGCATTTCTCACACTAAGCTAAACACGGCATTTTATTAGCTGAATCAAGTGAATAGGCTATCACTGCTTGCTATAGGTACACATCCCCAATTCTCCATCACTCCGGCCTGTTCAGACCTCCATGGGGCCATAGGCAAAATTCTGCCAACGGGCCCACCAAACTGGACTCAACAGTCGCACCTGACTCTGCAGTGCTTCCACTTATCTCCCTAAGAAACTTTAGCATGTAAAATATAGATAAGGCTACTATTAATTCAGCTCCATCAAATTGGCAGCACTTAAATTTATTTTCATAGTTCAAATGTACACACAGATGTCATATACAGTTAGGCCCAGAAATATTTGGACAGTGACACAATCTTCATGATTTGGGTTCTGTATGCCACCACATTTGATTTGAAATGAAACAATTACAACAGAATTGAAGTGCAGACTTTAAGGTTTAATTCAAACGGACAAAAATATATGATTAAATATGTAGAATATAGGAGTTGTAGCCATTTTTATACAAACAATCCTCATTTCAGGGGCTCAGTAGTAATTGGACAAATTAACATAACCCTTAGTAAAATGTTACTTTTCAATACTTTGTTGAGAATCTTTTACAGGCAATAACTACCTGTAGTCTGGAACCAATGGACATGACCAAACACTGGGTTTCCTCCTTTATGTTTTGCCAGGCCTTTACTGCAGCTGTCTTCAGTTGTTGCCTATTTGAGCCTCTTTCTGCCTTAAGATTTGTCTTGAACAAGTGAAATGCTCAATTGGACTGAGATCCGGTGATTGACTCGGCCACTGCAGAATATCCCACTTCTTTGCTGAGTTGCTTTTACAGTATGTTTTGGATCATTGTCCATTTATACTGTGAAGTGCTGTACAGTCAACTTTGCTGCATTTGGCCGAATCTGAGCAGAAAGTATATCCCTATACACTTCAGAATATATCCAGGTGCTTTTGTCTTTTGTCACATCATCAATAAACACAAGTGACCCAGTGGCATTGGAAGCCATGCATCACACTGCCTCCACCATGTTTTACAGAAGATGTGGAGCTTTGGATCATGAAATGTTCCAATTCTTTTCCAAGCTTTCTTCTTCCCACAAAATTTTCAGTTCCGCTCCCGCCGGCACCCACATTGTGCAATCTCGCTTCTGGCAGCACCCGCAATGAGCCTTCAAAATGTGTCCCGCGCCGCAATGTTTGGCATCGGTTCCAATGGGAGAAAGCACCCTAAAGGGTCACTCAAATGTGTAAATGAAGCAAAATAACTCCAGGTCTGTTTTGAGGAGGTAATTATAACAATATTATAACTGACTTAAAGCTTACAGGAGTCACTTTTCATAAAATATGGCCTTTAATTTTACAGCAAATGCCGATATTAAGTTTGGTTTAAGGAGTTGCCTAACAAAATACCATAAAGCTTTATTTGAACATTTAAGTGTGAAGTGAACGCTGCACAAAAAAGTGACTATACAGCTCTCTTATCCAGTTTGTAGTAAGTAGTATGTCATAGTAGTAAAGCAGGATGGAAGATGAACTTGTAATCAATTAAAATTGTATATTTGGGGAAAAAAATACTGTGTACTACATATTGGCCAAAAATGATTGGAAGACCTTGTCAGTCATCATTTTCTCTGGATACTAAAATCGGAATTGACCATGAAAAAATATATTGGTCGATCTCTAACATGGAACATTTTACACAAATTAAGAAACTTTTAGCAGCAAAACATTTCTAATATTCTTCTTTGAAATGAATGGAATTCCCACTTATCCTGAAGAAACCACGCTTAAGAGAAGTTAAAGGTAATTGACTTTTCAGAACTTTTACCCATGTTATAGTTTATGTTGTTCATGATTAACATTTAATGGCTTATTTTTAAGTCACCACATTGCTGATCAACCATATTGCTGAACGATTGTTACTCCTCCTATATCAATATGACTATGCGACATACATTTATCAGTAATTAAAAAAATGTAATAGGAGAATGGTTGCATTTTGGTTGCATTTGTCATTTTGGTACAAATGAAAGAAAGCTCATTTGACACCACAGCTTTCTAACATGAAAATCATTAAAGTAGATATTCACAGATATAGATTTTCAGTCACAATAACAAGACAAATGTGAGATGTGTCCATGTGCTTGTGTCTTTGCAGACGAGCTACCCCTGACTGCTTGTTACCAGGCTGCTGAGAAGATGCTACGGGGACGGGCCATCTCCAAACATGACCTGGGACACTTCTTTGTCCAGTGTCTGTCCACCACCTCATGGGATGGCAAGACAGTGGGAGTGTGGGGGGAGTACGCCAAGTAGCCCCTAGGTAGCCATGCAGAGACATGACTGTGCTAATGCCACTGTGGGGTTAAAGAATAAGTATTATGGGAAATACTCTTTTATCATTATGTTATCATTTAATCACATTAGATATAATAGACTCCAAAACTCCTGATGTGTGGTGGTGGAAGAAGTTCTCAATTTTGTTACTCAAGTAAAAATATTTTCCACTTCAAAAATCAAAATCAAAATCAAAAATATTGGATAAAGTGAATTGTCCTGATTTTTCTCAATCAGTTTTATGTTTGCTCAAAGCCGGGACTTGAACCCAAAACCTTTAGGCAAAGATGTCACAATGAATGTGCAGAAAAATAACCACCCCTCAAACCAATAAATCTTTACTTTTCAGTCCAGGTAAAAATGTAGTGTAAAACACAAAATAAATGTAGTAAAGTAAAAGTAAAAAGTATCAACTTTAAAGAGCCTTTGCGCTATTTTCTGATGTGTTGTGATGCTGTTTCCTTATCACAATACCTAGAGTTATGTTTGGTTTAGTTTCATTCGCACATGTACACAAACCCTGTGTATTTAGGCTTAGATGAACTCTCAAACTGAAAACCCTCCACACACCTTCATTAGAGTCATTTAAATAATTTCA
>JACN01114696.1:0-25249 GCA_000787155.1 Scartelaos histophorus
CGTGTTTCCTTTTATTGTTTTGAAAAATGATATAATCATAGAAAACTCATTTAAATGTGTATTTTTCAGTTTTGTTTTTGACACTGAGTCCCTCCTGTCCTTGTTCCCTACTCTAAGACACTTCCTCTTCAGAGTGCAATCACAAGACAATCAGTGCGCATTCTGGTACTGAAAGTACCGCAGTTGTTTTGTATTGTATTGAGTTTTTTTTTTCCTACTGCTGTATGATTGTGAAAAATTGCTGTGTGGGAGCATAGGTTACTTAGGCTTGTGTACTGAGCCTTGTATAAGAACCGTGCTAACCTTAAAGCAGGATTGAATAGATTGCACGTTTACTCAAACATGCATAGGAAACCATTCCAGGTATGTTTTTGATTAGGGAAAGCTACACTAATTAGATTTTGCATAATAGCTCCTCTTTAAGTTTAACATACTTACATGGCACTGGTCTGGTTGGAATTTGCCATTATGGTCTCTTTCATGCCATAAAAATGACTGTTTACTCCTGCAGAGACTGAGACAATTATAGCAGGGATGCCTGGAAATATTAAGTAGATATACATTGAACAATGAAATAAAAAGTCATCAGTGAGGACAAAAACTTGACAGCATGAAAGGAAAACAGAACTGTAATATGAGTATATAAGTAAATATATGCATGTTTTGTGGAGCTTACCCCATCCGGTGGCAGACATTTTGAGCATGTAGTGTTTGTAGTTGATATTAAACACTTTAATTAGCAGCAGATAAAGGTGTACTGCTTCTAATGCCATCCATGTAAAAGAGCAGAGCAATGAGTAATGCATGGCAGCCGCTACAAACACACACACCCAGTTGGGCTCCACTCTGGCCCCCCATTCAGTCAGAAGAAAGGTCGAGTTGAGGAGGAACAAGGCTCCGCTCAGAGACACATGGATGGCAATGGAGTGATCTGCTTTTTGACTATTGAGAAGAAGAGAGAAAGAGAGGTCATTTGTTTATCCCAAGGGAAATTCAGGTTTTGCTGCAGCAACATTTGTATTATGTTTCCCAGTCGCCTTTTTTGTCAGTTTGGTCCTATATTAAGCAAAATATAGGCAAAACTGACTCTTGTGAGCTTTATGCCATATTATAATGTTGCTACCTCCTCAAAAACATACCAGGAGTTGTTTTTTGTTTCATTCACACATGTTTGAATAACCCTTTCTTATTAGTCTGTTCCACCTTGTAATGTCACGAAGTAGTAATTTTTGAGTTAACAGCGAAGTGTTATCTGCCAGCTGAAATTGTCCAAATGATTCTAGTAAATGTGACGCAAGCTTAAAAACACAGTGGAGCACTTCCAGTATTACCACATGACATCACAACGTACAACAGAGTGTTTTCAATTAAGGATTAAAATGTGTTGTATCATTCTCTATTAGACATTAAGGTTATATCAAAATAGACAAATGGATTAAAAATACTTACTTAGAAAATAAAAATATGGCAATGGATAAAGCAGTGAAGAAAGCAGACAGTCCGCAGCCGATGTAACTTATGTATGACAGTATTTGCCAATGAATCGGATCAATATCAAGTTTTATCTGCATAAAAAGTAAATCCAGGTTATGCATGAATAAACAGATAATTAAAAATCAGATCATTTTACCAGCAACACTGCAAAGGGTGTGGTATGGTTGCAGCTGCATTTAATACTGGTTGAGTCAATATGAGTTTTACATCCTTCTGTTTTCCAAATAGAGTCTGTAAAGAGATGCATTAATAAGACTATGTTGCAGACTACGTGAAGTTTTAAACTAGAAATGGAACCACATGGCTTTTCATTTTTAAAAAGTGTTAACAATTATACATGTTATTAATTGATGTAAGTTGGAGGAATTTATCTCCTTTTAACATTGACTTGAGCATATGTGGACGCTTTTCTGACTCCCTTTTGAACTTCCTGTTACTGTTTCTGGAGAATTTTGACAATACTGAATCCTTTTTTTTTTTTTTTTTTTAAACAGAATTTTTTAGAAATATCTTTTACTTACCCTCTTCATCAAAGTAATGGCAAACAAACATTATGTCATTCTGTAAAAAAACAAACAGCAATCTGTATTTTAAACCTTTTAAAACAGTTCATCAATTTTGAAACCTTTTCATTTTATTTTACCTCTGAAATTTTCTGAACAACATTATAAAAGATCATTTCAATAGGAGGGTCCAGATGCTTAAGCTGTTCACCTTTCAACAGCTCTATTCGTATAACCACAGAGGAGATATTGGCAGGTTCTAACTAGATACAAACACAAACCATAAACATAAATCTAACAAAAAAATTTACTCAAACTGTTAGACATGCATTTGCAAAAAGACAGACAACAACTCATACCATAAACTGATCAGACGACATGTAGCTAACAGTGCCAACCTTCTTCTCTGGGATTTTATGCAAAGCATTAGCTGGAAACCAGACTTCAGGAATAAAAGTCTCATTCTGAGGCAACAACTGCAAAAATATGTCACATGTAAATATGTTATGTTCTATAGAAGCAGAGTCTGGTGTTAAGTTTTCTTTTTCTCTCAACAATTTCTCTGTAGGGTCTTCTTAAGTTTGAAACTGAATCTTGAATTACCTCTGCCACGCTGATATTAATCCTGGAATCATTAGTAATGTCCTCTTGACTGATCTTCTGCACTTTAATACTAATATCTTTTAGATCATAGCTTGTAAAGTTTGATGCTGAGTTTTCCATGACATTGTGAATCATTTTCTTTTCCATCCTGGAAAACAAAGTTGGACAATGTTAGCATGTATTCTACAATAACAAAGCTTCACAAACTTTAATAATTTATAGAATATTAAAATGTAATGTTAAAGTAAATGTTGAAACTGTGCGTACGACTTGTAAAGATGCCCTACACAAACTAGATTGAGAGGCATTTATCTGCAATCTTTAGCTATATTGACATTTTTGTTGTTCCCTTATGTTTTATGAACTTGACTGCTATACTCACTTTATATACAGCTTCTTCAAATGCCCATGGTCACTGGAGAGACAGAAGAGATTTTTGCAAGACCTTCGTATGTAGAAAAGATCCGTCAGCCCCTCCATATCTACATTTAAAGAATCCATCAGGGCCGTTAAATTGTCATCACATGGATACAAGGTGCATGTGCTGTCTGTTGAAAGACAAACATTTAAAAAACCTTCCAAACACTATGGACTCTATTAGACGAAGGTTAATGGTCCTATATGAAGCAATTTACTCTTATGAGCTTTAAGCTATGTTAGAATGTTACCCCCTCTAAAACATACCCGGAGTTGTGTTTGAGTAACCCTTTATAATTACTCTGACTACAGGTCCAAAGCTCAAAATCTCTGTTCCACGTTGTGATGTCATGTAGTGGTAGTTCTCAGTCCAAATGAAATTGAAATGATCCAAATGATGATGATGGTGTATTTTAAAATTTTTGTTTAAAACCAGAGTGGAGCACTCCGTGTATTACCACATGACATGACAAGGTGGAACTGTGTTTTCAGTTTTTGAGAAGGACTAAGCTTAAATATCGTCACCTTCCTAAAATAATCGCCTAAGTCACTTTTTGCCTAAGTTTTTCTTAGGCAAAAAAATGCCATCATTTCAATTTTGGGGGGAGTTTTTTGTGTTTCCTGAAAAACCTGAAAAAAATTACTTATGTGATTATTTTAGGAAGGTGTCGATATTCAGGATTTGTTTGTTAAACGTGTGTCCATGAAACAAGACACAACTCTAGGTATGTTTGTGTTGAGGAAACAACATTCTAAACATAGATCAGAACATAGATCAGAAAACAGTGCAATATGTCATATGTCCATGTTGTGTTCTAATGTTGCCACCTCTGACAAAATAAATAAATACAAATATGGCAAATTATTTGAAAATGGTTCCAAAATAAATGAAAAGAAATGCATATGAATGACTTACTTGGATACGTTATGTTTATTTGGGTATTTCCATCAGTCAAATTCAATATGTTTGCCTCATGGCAGGAAAATGAACCATTGAACCATGTGTCTGTTGTCTGGGCATATTGGCATTTCAGTATACACTTATACTCAGAGCATGACACAAGGCCTACAGGCTTGTCAATTATTGATTCACTGCGAATGGTTATTTCAATTTCATAATTTGTCAGATTGAAGCACACTGAAATAAAAGGAAGACAAAAAAAAAGAAAATGATCTGTATCATTTTACAACTATATTTTAAAACCATACCTTGTTCAGCCCAACAGTGAGTGTAAAATAATATAAGCAGTAGTCCAAGCATATCTGATAGAATTTTTAAAAAAGAAAAAAAAAAGACAGGTTTAATCAAATCACATTTATAACTGAATTTTGTAGCATCATAGATTGACTTTGTCTTCAAAAATCATGAACTTACCTTACATAGATGCAATAGCAGTCTACGTCAAAATCAAATGTAAAATGAGAAATGAAAGGTAGGAAAACGGCAACAGCCCAGCACGCTTTTCAAAAGTAGTCAAATCCTGATTAATAAAAAACTTACCAGACTGTAAACCATAAAGGTATGTAAATTTAATGACTGTACGTGGACAGAGCAATCCTACCTCTGAATAGCACAGCTGATGTTGCCTCAGTATCATGTATAATGTCTTGCTCTTTTACAGTATTTGCTCCATGCAAATATGTGAAGGCACGACTCGTTACATATTATTAGATTATGGTCTGCAGCAAACTACATATAAAACAAACGTGTTCATGTGTAACAGTGTTATAATTAAGCATTATCAGTTAAGAAGTAAGCCATACAAGGGGACCATTGTGTACTGTGTATTACATGTCTATTATATAGTTTTTATTTTATATGTTTTTAAAAATACTTAGCCATGTTTAACACAAAAAAAAAATTGACTCTAAGGCTTAAAATCTACTGCTTGCTAAAATGCCATTTATAACTATGAAGGGGCAACACCCTAGGTCTGCAGTTGAAAAGTACTGTAAATCAATAGACCAGTTTCTTTTATTAAGACATTTTATTAACATTGCATTTCACAAGAACAAAATGTAAACTAAAATACTAAATTACTAAATTGCTGGGTTTTAGATTACATCACAACATTCTATAGGTGATCGTAGTCCATTCACTAAGATAAATTAGATATTTCATAGAAAAGTACAAAGTATTCAACAGGGAAATTTGTCTCTTGCCCCCCATCTAAGAGTATAACATCAGAACCTGAAAACTACCCATACCAGAAAAAAAAATAAGTCAGTTTGATGATATTTTATGTCTTCAACAGCATAACATTTGATACCAATCTTCTTGTCTTGGAACTGACCTTAATTTGCAATAACATTTACAACTATTACAATGTGATATAACCTTTCAGTATAGCCAACATAAAAAATGCTACCAACAAAGTTACACTACGAGTAGGTGGAAGTGGTCTGATGTGAGCTTTGTGTGGTCGTGCTGGTGCTTGACGTTTTTTTGATCTTCAGTACAGACAGCACAAACCACACAAGAAGGAACAAACCTGAAAACAAAGCACCAGGAAAACAAAATGGTGAAAACAGCCAGTCTGAGAACAACCAGTCCCTGTGCCATGCAAATAATGCAAATATCATTGAGAAAACTAGCAGTTATAAAAAGGTAATGCAGAGAAGAATACACAAAGAAGCTCTGTCAGAAACAAACACGCTGGTATGATCTCATTTGAATGAAAGAGGGAAGTTTGTAAATGAGTATCCAGAACACACCTTGTAGAGGATTCAGGAGACAGAAAGCATAGAGTCCAATTGTGGTCAGTTTTCCAAATGAGAAAAAGATTAGACCCCAGGTGGTACCAAGTAAAGTGATGACTCCCAACAGCATGCAGACATCCTTCTTAATTTGGATACAGTTATTTGGCCCAAACTAAAAAAAATGAATTGATAGTTAATATAAAATTGGCTTTATTTTTTTCTCAATAAATGAAATATATGTTCTCGCTCTGACCTGTTTGCTCTTGCGCATTCTCACAATATTTCGGACTGTCACTATTAATAGGCTCAAGTTGAAGAGAAACACTAGACCAAACAGCCCCATTACGGTCACTGCTTTAACAACGTCATCTCGAATGAAGCAACTGAAATGCACACAAACACAAAAAAAAAATTAAGACATAGCCATATTCATTTTTTTACTACTTTATATGTATTTGTAACTCACATCTGAGTAGAGTTAGAGTTGTCCATAGACACTTCACCGTAGAAATCTCTATTTATGATGGCCACTACTGACACCACAACCACGGGAACCCCTACAGATAAAGATTTCTTTAGATATGTATCAACAATATTGACATTAATTTTCAATAGATTTTATTACATTCTAATAATTATAGAGTAGTATAGTAGAGGAAATAGTATTAAGTTACTTCTAAACTTACCCCATCCCACTGCACTGACTTTGAGCAGGTATTTCTTCACATGGATGTTAAAAACTTTAATCATGAGAAGATAGAGATGGAATCCTTCTACAGCCATCCAGCAGAAAGAGGCTAGCAGAGACAAGTACACCCCAATAGCCAGGTAGAAGCAGAGCCAGGGGGAAGGCCAAGAAAATTTCCAGATTCCAATGGCTACGTTTGGGAGGAAATGCATGTTGAGCAGGAGGAGTGCAAAGGCAAGGTTCACGTGGATTTTCATTGAGACATCCGATCTGACTTTTCTGTGAAGAAGTGCAGTGAGAAACGATTATACTTGTGGTGTTAAGACGAGTCAAAAGTAAAACTATACCCAGTGCTGGAATGTATAGACTGTATAAAGAAGTGGACTGAGTGAGTGTAATGTCACCCCCTCCAGTCAAATGAAGCTCATCGAGGCTGGCGGTAAATGGGCGAATTTGGAGCCGAGTTTCATGTTTGGAATTCTGACTGCGAGTATCTCACACCCAAAGAGTCAGTCTAGAGCGAGGCATGTCTTGATTCACAGACAAAAAGCGAAATAAAAACGCCGGGATCATGTACAAACATTTTTGAGACCAGTAGCAGTTATAGAAAGAGGGGTGACAGTTTTTCAATATAAATTTAATTGGACCCAATGGAGTTGATGGAGCCAGAAGCGTCCCCATGCTCACTTCCTATTTGGAATGCAGCTAGAGGCTTTGCTATGTCCTTTTATATATACAGATTCTTATATAGTTCTTTTTCATTCAGTGGTATAATACAGTTACTTTCCTAAAATTAAAGAACTACATTGTGGTACATTGTGATTGGACTATGCAACAGAGTGCGTTACAAAATACATTTTCCCTGACTTTACCTGTTCGTGATGAAGAGCAAAATAGCAACAAAGAGGGCACAAAAAGAAATGCTGCAGCCGACAAATGTCATGTAGGTCAGGTTTTTCACATCTGCTTGTGAGATTTTAGAGGCCTCCTCATTAGATATCTGACAGGCGACACACATGTTAAAATAGTGCATACTTACCACTTTTAGCATTTTTTTTATATATACAATACCATTAGCACTCCAAAAAAGGTGAGATGGTTACAGGAGCAGACAATATGATTCTCTCCAGGCTCCCACTGGGTCAAACAGCCATCAGTGTCAAGTTCTGATACAATGGGCAGAAAATATAAGTTAGAAACATAGAAGAACAATGTACAAAAAGTTATGAATATTCTGATGAGGCCACTGACTTAGAGTTGAGTCATTCAGAAACACACACTGAGGATGGTGGGTATCCTGGTAAAACAACGGTGTTATTTAGGCCAAAAACCCAAATCAAAACATGGAGTTAATGATGTGTGCTCCATTTACCGATAATTTTGTGGTGACGTTTATGCTGATATTGACCCATTCTTGTAGCCCTGACACATGGTCATTGTCTGTCACACTCATTCCCACCAGTCTGTTATTATAGAGGTGGTCTCTAGAGTTCACCAACACACTCTGAGAAGCAGCGTCCACACAGTCAAAATGTAGTTGCATAATGTAGTTTAAGTTCAAATATACATAAACACGACTTACTGCAGCTATTGGAGGTAAAGAAACCACACTGAAAGCCATTTGGTGGATTGGATTAACAGGCAGTTCCCTTGGCAACTGAATAGTCATAATAGTGTTTGGGATAAATTGTGTTGATATCTACACACATAGACACACAGAAAGATTAAGTGTATTTAATGTGTAACCCCCAAGACTTGATTTGTTGAAAAAAGAAACATACCAGAATCTCATTGACATAAATAGTTAAACCCTCAAAAATGGGAGAAGGATAAGTAAAGGGTATTCTGTAAAGCAAAGCAACAAAGGGGCCTTCTGAATAGGTCTGTGAAACTTTCCCATATATGTTTTTGAAGTACTTATCGAAGTCCAGCAATGCACTAAATAAAATAAAAACAGTAGGTAAATGCATTTATTGTACTTGACAACAAATTTTGTATTAAGAATGTAGAACTGTAACGTTACCAAAAGTTTGCCGACATACCTTAAGTCGCCATTGTTCAAATCAGCTTTAATGATACTCATGCACTGTGTGATCTGTATCCCGATCCCGTTAGGGTTAAAATTACATTGAGCTGAAATCCTGGTAATCATATTCACACACAGGATGCAGAACAGGAACCATCTCATTGTGCTTTTTCCAGATAAAAACGTTAGTCCATTAGAAAACAGTGACAAATTAAAAATGACCTATCCCATTAAACACCTGCCTAATTAAAAAAGTTGATTGCCAAAAATAATACAGATTACTAAAGAGTTTGTGAGTCAATCGAAAAGCAAGGGTAACTGAGAAAACTTTCAATGTGAGCAACAAATATTCAGAAGTACATGCAAATAAAAGGTGACAATGGTGCTTTCTGATGGATAGTATCAATACATTTCTTTATTTCATTCTTATTGATTTGCATAATGACAGCTGTCCACTCATTTCCCAGAAAACAAAACTATATTTGGAGATGGACACTACTGGTTTCCAGTAGCATGTAGCTTTACCAAACAGCAGGGGGCAGTAACTGATCACAGACACTTTCATCAGTCCATATAACAAGCTGCATGTGTTTAAGTGGTGTTTGGATAATTATAATATGTAATACACTATGCATGTTCCACTGTGTTTTGCACTTTTGCTATTCTCATTCAGTTAGCCTGCTGGTTTTTGTTAGTTTTTCTGTTGGAAGTTGCTAGTTGGTGGCGATGGATTACAGCCATGGTGTTTGATGTTATCAGGGAAACAGGCGTATACTCACCTGGATGAAGCGGAATGACTCACTTCCAGCAGGTGTTGTCGGAACTACTTGTTTCCGTATAGACTACGTTAAATGTATTTATCTGGTATTTATTCAGTTAAACATTCCGGGCAAGGAACATCACCATTTTCATAGACACAAACAGGTGTACCCCCACCAGAAAAGTTACACATTGTGCTTTTAAATAACTTTTTAGAGGTGCACTTTAGGGAGCAGGAGTGCTACTTGGATGTGTAGAGATTGGGCAAAATTGTCTGTTTGGTGCTCTTCAATATAGGGACCAGTCTGAAGGACTAAAAACATTAGAAATTATTTAAAAGCTTATCGCTAAAATCTGCTCAGCCTTCATGTCCCATCATGCCTCATGGGACTGTGGGCCAACCCACTTTGAACATGGGACCTACACATATTACCTCACATCTCCACTGTGATCGCCATCTCGTGTTTGCCCTGATGAAGGTCAAAGGGCCAAAACTTTATAACAATGTTCGCCCTCAAAAATGTCCCCAATTTAGTTTCATTTATTCATGTTCAAGGGGGAGTAGTAATGACTTCTTACTTTGTTCTAAGTTAATTACTTGAGAAACATTTTTTTAAGAAACTGTACCTCATGTTCTCCACACCATACTTTTTCATACTTTATTCACTTCTAAGTGTGGTACTTTTGTGGTACTTTTTCATACTTTATTCACTTCTAAGTGACCGTCAGCAAAGTGGGCAAAGGATTTTTTTTCCTTTAACACTATGAAGGAGTGACAATAGCTTTCTGTTATTGACAAGAAATAACAATTGTGTTTCCTTCAGATAAGTTATAGTTATAGTTATAGTTATAGTTTAGTTTAGTTTAGTTTAGTTTAGTTTAGTTTAGTTTAGTTTAGTTTAGTTTAGTTTAGTTTAGTTTAGTTGTGTTCAATACCCAGAGATACCAGCAGAGGGCAACAGGCGCCTGATCATATGTGTAGTGAAAATCCGGAGCGTTGCCTGGTTATAAAATCCTTAAGAAATGACTGAATGATTTTTTATTAGATCAACATGATTTAAAGATCCTATATTACACACGTTATAATATTGTTAGCTCCTCAAAAACATACCTTGAGTTGTTTTGTTTCATTCACACATTTTTGAGTAACCCTTTATCTTTAGACATTGCCAATGCTCAAAATGCTCTGTTTTACATTGTGACGTCATGAAGTGGTAGTTTTCAAGTTTAAAAACATAGCGCATTTCCTGTATTACTACATGACATCACAAGGTGCAACACAGTGATTTCCATTGCAGGATTTTTGCGTTAAGCATATGTGAATGAAACACAACACAGCTCCAAGGAATGTTTGGTCAAGGTTTGATCGTAATAGTAAATCGATTTAATGTTCCCAAAGGCATAGAAACCCATCATGTTTGTACTTTGCTGGACAGAACACATGGAGGATGTCTGTCTTTGCTGCTGTCCCTCCCCACTTCAACCTCCATCCGTCCGAGTTGATAAGACCTTTAATGGACAATGAAGTGTTTTCAGTGAGTGAGAGCAAATCACTGGAGATCCTCTGTAAAATAAAATCAAGAAAGCTCATTGATCATTATTTGTGCTTCGAAGATTACCAGTGAAATTAAATCCCATCTCGTATATTATTCGATATGCTTTCAATGTGCAATAATAGCTAATAATAATGTTGCGCTTGTTTTGGCGCAGCTCAGATTTTACATTTTATTTTGAAATTCAGATTCCGTTCTACTTCCTGTGGCGCTTTGTTCTGTTGACGTACCCACGTTAGGTGCTCAAACAGATCGACGAGCTGACCACAAAGTCTTGCGCTCCAACGAGAAAACATCACATGCCCGCCAGTGGGACACAACAACACGGGCGATCGTAATTTACCGGCTTCATCTCGGGATTGAAACATCAAGGAAGCCTTATTATTTTTATACAATTTTGATTCGGATCGAAACAAGTCCCGCTTTCCCACTGACTGCTCACTCGCTCGCTGCTGGTCACCGCTGAAGGACCCGTCCAAGTGTGGTGAACTTTGTCCTTATCACTTACCAACTTTTATCTCAGGGTAGATCGGGTAGTTTGCTATCCAGTCATCGTTTTCTTATAATAAAAGTATTTATTTAAACTATGACAGCAGTAAAAGAGTTTCTGACGTGTTATAAATTTTGTGGTATGTTCTGCCAAAAGCGACTTGTCAGGTGCACCAATACTTCGTGCAAGTAACCGAACGACGACTTTGAAATTATTTTAAAAAGAAGTGGACTTTTTGGAGCATTTTGAACATTAGTTGCACGTTGTGACATTTCTTTCTGTGATAGAGAAACATTTTTGTCTTGTTTCGTCTGTGTGCACCTCGAGTCACCAATGTTCACGGGGAGCCCATCAGCTTCTCTATGACAAATCTGGACGCGCGTCTAATTTCAGAATGGAAGCTTACTTCTGAAAACTCCTTTTCGACAGGGAAACTTTATTTTAGTTATTCAACGGCAGCTTTTTGTGAACAAGGCTTCGTAAAAGGGAGCTGTCGGCCTGAGAAGTAGACGACAGCGGTGGTGAAGTGACTGGGGCACGGCCGGAGAAGCGCCTCTGCCATGGCCCTGTGCTCACGAGACAGCTGCCTCTGGTTGCTCTGGAGACGGAGCCTCCTCGTGCTCTGGCTGTGCGCGGCCGTAGGAGCGCGCGGGACGGAGGATGACAGCACGTTCAACGCGGAAGTAAGTCAACGATACCTATGAACGATACTCACTTTGTAATAATGCTCTGTGTACAGTGTAAAAATGTCAGCTGAACTATTCCATGCGTGAAGGAGTTGGGCCCAATGAGCAGAAATACAGAACTTCCAACCATGCCCCGTCCCTGTCTCCATTAGGATTATTGTGATGCATGTGAAGACTGTTGTACATGGTGTATAAACCCCATCTAATGCTTTCAGAATTCTCTAGTAATCTAGGTCTTGTATTATTTTTGCATAGCTACTTTTTTGTATAGTCTAGTTTTATAATTTATGATATTGTAACATAATAAGTTACTCACAAGCACACACATTTCTTTGGATTTGATTTCTATAATTACAGACAAGCTCTGATTATGTACTAGTTATTTCTAATCCTTGTCCCCATTTATGTCATCAGTCAAATGCCAGCACAGTGTGTATGCCAAATACTGAAACAATCATCCCATGCCTGCAACATTATATTTCAACTAGTTATTCATAGATTTATCTGCATTAATACTGACAAATGCAGTAGGCCACTGACTTGAAGTGGGGATGTTATGCAATATTGACCGTGTTATAATGTTGTTCCCACATGAAAAACATGCCTGAAGATGCATTTTTGAATATTTTAGCAATCTTTAACCCTGCACTTTACGAACCCTGCTTTTGGTTAGGTGTAAGACTCTACCTAATGCTCAGCGCACACGCCTATGTCACTCATGCTCCCACACTATATAATTCTCCATAAAATATACACAAGCATGATACAAAACTGTATACAACCTGTAACAACCTGACAAACCTGATGCGATGTGTTATAGTTTAATTAGCAGATTGCATGCTAATTGTGTTCTGATAGCACTCTGAAGGGGGAATAAAACGTAACATGGTGATCTGAATGCAGTTAATATAGGTAAAATCCATCTTTAAGATTCAGTTTTATGTTTTTCTTTTTCTGTAGTCAGGGTCACTACCACAAATAGACACTTGTTTACAAGCACACTTAGATTGCTGTACAAAGTGAGAGCTTTCCACCAAATGCACCGAAGGGTCACCTCAGGATAGTCTAACTAAACTAAGATAACTCTGGCCAGACTCAGACTAGTTTATTTGAATCAGCTATAGCTATTTATATTTTAAGCATGAGTAGACCAATCAACCTCTCCAGATGCTTGCCTGTCTGCTTGTTTGTTTTGAGAGTCCATTTAAGAGATAACAGAAATGGGTTGTTTTAATAGCTTTGGCATAGTGATTAGTGATGGTGTTTTCTTTGTGTGTTTTCGTGGGCTGCAGAAGACAAGCTGAGGCAGAAGTTACAAAATCCTCTGACCATGGTCCGTCAGGTTACAACACATTCTGCAGGGTATTAGCATAGCTGTGGTGTGTGGCCCCTGCTTGTGTGTGCTAATGGTTTTACATTTTATGGCACTAATGGATGTGCCCTATGTGGATGTGTTGCTCTGAATGTGAGGGTTAGGGTTAAATTATGAGGCCATGTGTTTGGTTATTTATCATTGCAAGTAATTACAAAACAAATATTACAAGGTAATTTGGGACAAAAATGTCCAGTAAATTGTCTTACTTATTTTTGTATTGATTAATTGACCAAAATGATATTAACTGAACTGATATCTTGGAACTGATATCTGTTCCATAAACATTTTCAATATCAGCACTGATATCTGATACAAGTACGATTTTTATACAAGTCGTAACATTATGAGATATTCTTTGTCAGTAGAAAGTCTTATTACATCACTTTTATAGCCACTACACCCACTGTGTAATGTCTGTGTGACTTGTAAGCTAAAAGGTTGACACAAAGGGACTTTAGCTGTTCTCACTCTGTCAGTGAAAAGCTTTGAATTAGCCGAGGCCATCGGACTTTGTAGTTTTAAATTGGCGGACTTTGACACAGTGTGACAAGCTCAAAGATGACCAGACTGATCTCACTGCTTGTACAGCCTAAATCCTTTATGACAGCGAGGTGAACTAGTCAAAGTTGTTTAAAACCCAATATGCAGCTGTATAAGAATGCACTGGATATATAGCACTCCTCTTTGTAGTTAATAATATAGACATTTCTAACAATTCTGCCTCTTTTTGAATATGGAACCCCTTTTATTCCCTGACTAAATAAGGATGTCTGCAAGATTATTATTAGATTAATAATCAGTAAATGTGATATTCAGATTGCAGTATAGTCATAGGAAACAAAAATAATACTAACGGCGAGGATTTATTAGCAAAAACAAGTAACTTAAATTTAATGTACTCCCAAACAGGTTAATTAAAATATATAGTGCTGTTTTATCTGACTAATTAAATCTTACTAACTTTACTATGTCAATGAAAAGGTTCATTGCATAAGGCTGGTGACATACTCAAGGAATGGTAATGTATTAAGACAATGTGACTGAACATAAATTTCATGATTGCTTTGGGCATGGTGTCAGTAATCTTGAAGAGTATAGTCACTATGTACAATTTCAAACTTGATTCTGATACTAATGAATAGACTCAATACTAAATACCAACAATGATAATAAATACACTTTCTTTAGACAATATAGTGTCATTTTCAAACATTCAATTATTTTATAGTATCATGTAGCCTTAGTCTCTTAGTCATACAGGTAGGTTCCATGGGCGTATACTGGTCTATGTGTTCTTATACTTATGATACAGTTCACAGCTAAGTTCATTTTTGTTCTGTGATTGTGAATGTGACTTTATTAGCATCTATACTTGCTCAAATTACTATCTAGTTTTGATATTCGTTTTATTATCGATTTTCAATACTTTTAACCCTCGTTGTGAATACTTATTTAGCTGTGATGTTTCTTTTCACAATAATCGTAACACAGACATTTAACATCTTAAAGGGCTCATATTACACTGTTTTCTATGTTATATTGGTGTTTCCTCATTGTAAACATACCTGTTGCTGTGTTTTGTTTCATTCATATTTAATACTGCATATTTAGGCTGAATTCATCTCAGAACAGAAATACCTTGTGATGTCATGTGGTAATAATGGAAGCTGGGTGCTCCACTGTGTTTTTAAACCCTTTTAAACACCTTCAGCCCTGGAATTTCCAGTCTCTTTTGAACTAAAGGTAAGAAGTAGCCATTAACTTGAAAACTACCACTACATGACATCACAAGGGGGTAAAGAGCATTTTGTGCTTTGGAGATGTAGACAGACCAGTAATGAAAGTAATGAAGGATTACTCAAACATGTGTAAATGAAACAAAACACAACTTTAGTATGTAAGTATAATCAGGTAACAACATGGCTTAAAGCATGCAAGAGTAAATTTGGTGCATTATGGGAACTTTAATGCCAAAACCAGAATCCATAACAAGACTTTACTTTATTACGTAAATAAATACATAAATAAATGAAAAGTTATAGTCAGTGTTAAATCTCAGCTGTGTGTGCATGTGATGGCTGAATCTGACAGCTGTTCTCTAACTGGGACACTCACACGCTGGGCCCGGCACTCCAAGGCATCTGACAAAGTACAATGGGCTCTCTTGTCTTCCAAAGGAGCACTGGTGAGAGGAAAAAAAATCCAAACCAAAAAAAGAAGTTGTGAATAAGCAAGAGAAGAACACAGGAAGAAACATGATAAGCAAGGTAGCGCCGGGAGGAAGCGGAGGAGCAGAGTGTAGCAGCAGCAGCCTGGAAGTTAAAGATAGTATTAAAAGAGAAGGCACAGTGTGGCACCGAACTGACTTAACTTCATGTGCCTATAGTGTCTGTGTAATCTGCATCATGTTGGCTCTTGGTATTCCTTCTGCTGTCTCCTGATTGGCTGTCAACAATTCCACAGGAAACAATGCAGGGATGAGAAGTGGAAGTAGTAAGACAGAGATTGTTAAATTGTATCTTATGCAGTAAAAGTTTCACATTCTAAACATTATTTTTAGCATCAAGATTTGACCAAGCCTGAATCTGGACTAAAGATTAATACATTTTCAATGCTGAATGTGGAAATGTGGAGAATTCATGATTTTATTGTAAATGGGTGGACATTTTGATATATTTTGACCTAAATCTGTTATAAATAGTCCCCTCTTTGAGATTGGTGTATTTATACAAGGTTCCTGTTAAAAAAATAATAATAAAATGGTGTAAATCTTTAATAAACTAGCTTTAAACCAACTACGACAAGCCCCAACTTTATAGCATCACTAAAACAAAAAGGATAACTTAAATTGGAGAAAATTGACCTATATGAAAAGACCTAAACCACAGTTTGAGAAGCATCTGCTATGATAGCTCTGCCAGCCACAAATTATGGTGAAAAGTGATATTATAGAAACTATTTAATGCCACAGACACAATAACAATAATCCCAGTTAAACATTGACTTCAAAGACAGTGTCATAGAAAGGCATGAGCTGCAGCAAATGAATAGCAGATTGAATCAATATTTAGCCAAAGAAGTTCCTTAGTCAACTATCTACAGCTCCCATCTTTTATTACAATAAATCAAGATCCTCCCCACATAATCAAAGAAAAATTACACAATACGTATTAAGCAAAATATATTTTTTATGTATTGAACAATACATCAATGTATTCATTATTGTGACAGGCCTTGTTCTTGTATTTTCTTGGTTTAATGGTATGATATACAGTAGTTGAGCAATCATTCCAGTGCTTAGCGATTTACAGCCTCCTCTTTCATTAGTATTACTTCCTGCTGTGTGAACCCTGTTTTATGAGCTAATCAGTGCCCCGTGGATTTATTTGCAGAGTCAAAAATGGGTATTATTTCTGATTATCGATTCACATTGAAATCTCCTCCTCATCCACTCAGTCTCCTTCTTTTACCTTACCCAGATCTCCTGACTTCGAGGGGGGCAAGCTGGCTGCAGACCAAGCGTCAGAATAAAAGCTCTGTTAGTACCTTGGCTGACATTGTATTAGACACACACACGCAAACACACACACTCACTCCTGGCAGCTTTTACTACTTCTTGTATATAGCCGGGTCCACTCTTGGCAGGTAAGCTCAAGGACTCTCTGAAAGGCTATTTAATAGACGAGGTAACGTACACACAGCCTGCGCATAACTCCTGTCCAAGTCCGAGATGTTGTTTAGTATGCTGCCCGGCTGATGAGAGGAGGCTGAGCTGACCGCTTTAAGTGCTCACTGTTCTCGATGGAGGTTCCAAGGTGGTAGGAGCCCTCATATTTATTCATAGAAACACTGTAGCTTGCCAAGTGCTTAATCAAAAATTGTGGTAAATCTTCCTCTTCAGTTTTGTATAGTTGAGCTGAATGATTTGAGGAAATTATCTTTTGGCAATTTTCTGAAGTATTAGAATTGCGACGAGATTTCCCATTTAAATTCACGATTCTTTTCACAATACACTTTTTGAACATGCTCAGGGCTATAAGTGTTTGAGAGAAGATCGAAATATGAACTGCTAAAAAGATACTGAAAGATGTGTGTGTGTGTTTTTTTTTTTTCATGGCCGATGCTGATGCCGATTAAGTAATGTTTTCAGACCTGAAATAATGTGAATCATATTCATTTTAAAACAACACAATAACTTAAGGTCAGAAATCAATATTTGGTGGAATAAGCCACATCACAGCGTTCATGAACACAGCAGTGGTTTTTCTACTTTTCCTCCTTAAATAAGATTTGGTTGAGGTGATCACCTAATCAGTCCCTCATTAAGCAGAATGAGCTGTGTTTGTGCTGGAATTCAACAGACGCTGGAATAGAACAACTGTCATACATGTAGAGATGCTGATTTCAGGAGAAAAATGTTTAAAAATGCAGTGGTCTCTTATTTTTTTCCAGAGCTGTAGATCAGAAAATATAACATAAGCCCTTGACATGAGAGCTCATTGTAAAGAAGCAGTGCTCTCCTGAGCTCCTGAGTCAATTTTACTCTTGATTTTACCCTCCTTTGATCAATTTTCTATCGTTAGAAGACTACTGTAGCACTGGTGTAGTTCTGTTTTATATCTTGTTTAGCCATAATTCGACTGTTAATATTTTTGTATAGATTTGGTGATACTTAGGAAGCCAATACTTTTCTAAGGTGGTACAGTTTGATCCTGTATCCTTCCCTGGTGTTTATTTTCAGTTGTCTTGTTCTTAAAACATACTGATACAATGGGCCAACATATATAATCTAATCACATCATCTTGTAAATACTAGTATACTTAATTGCACTGCCATTATGGTAGCTAAACATTAGCACTGTGTTAATTACAGTTTAAACACGCTGATCTGAGCTGCACATTACTACGATGTTTACGATTTCGTCACATTTTTGTCCTTTTTCTCTCATCAGAGAAGGGTCAGGGTCATGTCCTGTTGTGCCCTAACTCAGCCTCTTCCTGCTTCTCTACAAAAACACGACTGATGCAACGACCACATCCACTAGCAACAGGGAACCAGACACCTACCGAATGCAATATATTCGAAATAGTTAGAACTCGCATACAGATCTTACTATGCATTTTATCTGAGAACTCTTTGAACAGAACTTTGAAAAGAGACTTTAATATTCAGACAAGACAAGTTTTGGAGAGGTGGCATGTCAGAAATAAATATGTTTCTTTCTTAGCTCAAGCATGGAAGCCTTTGTTTAGTGACAAAAAGGAACAGTACATACATTTTTAAATTACAAAAGTGTGTTTTTTTGATCATCCACAATTATTTGCATGTTGATTGGCCAGATGTTTTCACCACATTCTTCAGTTTTCAGTTTTTAAGATTCTATGACTGGATTAGACAGGTGTTACAATATGTATAGTTGTTGTTTTGTTTTTTCTTGTGTTTATTACCCTGAAGATTAGAACATAGAAGACAGTCTCCACAAATCTTCCTTTTGTTTCCATGGAAATGCTGTTCTTTTGGCTATAATCTTCCACTTTATGACATAAAGCATGACATGCAACCTCCAGAACATTACATACTGTATCTTTAATGCCTTGGAAAAATTTAAAGAACAAATTCAACTTTTAAAAATTATAAAACACCCCAATAGCTTATTGTGTCTGGCTGAAAGGACTGGACTCAAAAGCAGTTTGTTTTCGTGGTCTCTTAGGGAGTGGGTAAGCAAACAGAGCTTTTTATCAAGTCGAGTTTCCATTGTAGAAGATGGGTGTGAGCTATTGCACTGAACACACATAGATGAACACAGGCTCGGACAGGCACACGGGGATCCAGTAGGGAGGGCATATCCCATATCTCAGACAACCTCAGAGGAAAGTGCACGGTGCTCAAAGAGTAGTGGGTATAGGATTTCTACATAACAGGTGGGATAGACTCTGCGTCATCTGTGATTGGGTCAAGTTGCACATTTTCACCCACAAGTCTGTCAGTAGGTCCCAGGCCTCACTGAATGCAATAACCTAACACATGCCATACTTTGACTACCACAAATGTTCTCATGTCATTTTTTAATAATCATGTCTGATAAGGTAGCCCACATGTATAAAAAGGCGTGATGTACAATAGCATCTAATTAATTATATAACAAGTTTCTTTCCCCTAAATATACAACCTAACTGTCGCGAAAAAATACTCTTGGTGATATATAGATATAGCAAGCCATGCTAACGATACTACAGCATTATCAGATGATAAGGAGGAGATTATGGACCAGATTATCTTTTTATCCAAAGATAAAACATGATTTCAAATGGGATTAATTAAGACCCAATGGGGGAAAAAATATGCAATATGATTTTTAAAACTGTTGAATTGACTTTGATTTGGACAGAAATGTATTTGACATTTTGCTCATTTTAATATTTTATTTAAATAGTAATCCATTAAATTTCACACTGTGATTGATTCTGGTGTTTTCAGTCTTATCTGCAATGTTTAATGTTTAATTTGTATAACCTGATTGTCCACAGGCATGGCTGAGAATGTACGGTTACCTGCCCCAAGCCAGCAGGCAGATGTCCACCATGAGGTCAGCCCAAATCCTCTCCAGTGCCGTCAGTGACATGCAGAGATTCTATGGCCTGGAGGTGACCGGACAAATGGATGCCCAAACAATAGAGTAAGCACAACTACATTACAGAATTTGTATAATAGCAATTTGAAATGGTATACAGTACTGTAGTCTATATGTAGGGTTTTTTGATTTTAAAGGCAAATAAACCTCTTTTTAAAAATGAATTAAACATATAAACTCTGCCTACAACTACATTTCATATAGAAGACGCTTAACTTGACGCTGTTTCTAGACGCTGTTTCTAGAAGACTAAAGAACAGAGGGGGGGTCTGGCAGGTATCCACACTTCAGACTCCTCCCCTGAAGCCAGGGGTTTGTGATCAGAAACACCTAGCTTTAATCAAGAAAGTAGTGTGTGATGTCACTAATTACTTGAAATTGCAGTGGCAAATGGAGGAGATTATGAACCAGATGTCTCATAAAAAAAAAAAATCTGCCTGACGTGAGATAAATGTCAGGCAGATCAATCATAGCTCAGCGTTTATTGCAATATTTAGTACCAGTAAATGTATTCCTGTTTTAATATCTAGAAGCAAAATCCACTATTCAAATGTCACTATACTCTTGCTGAGGGTGTCTGTGTCATTTTCTTATTATTAAATTACATCTTGAGCATAGCAACTAAAAAAACATACTATCTCTTGGGTAATTTATTCCTTACCACGCTCTTTGCTTCCTGTTTTTGACTTTTGTAATTCCTTTAGGGCAATGAGAAGACCTCGATGTGGTGTGCCTGACAAATTTGGAGGCCAGATAAAAACCAACGTGCGGCGGAAACGCTATGCCCTCACTGGACATAAATGGAATAAAAATCACCTCACATACAGGTAGATTTCACATAACTTTACCCAGGGGAAGGTGGCTGAATTCACATTGTTCATATATTCAATGTATTTTTTGTTACCATAGCATCCAGAACTACACTCCGAAAATTGGGGAATACAACTCATTTGAGGCTATCCGGCGAGCTTTTAAAGTCTGGGAGAAGGTCACGCCTCTAACCTTTGACGAAATCCCCTACCAGGAGATCAAATATGGCCGCCGAAAGGAGCCTGACATCATGATCTTCTTTGCCTCTGGTTTTCATGGTGACAGCTCTCCTTTTGATGGAGAGGGAGGCTTCTTGGCACATGCTTATTTCCCTGGTCCCGGAATGGGGGGAGACACTCACTTTGACTCCGACGAACCCTGGACAATAGGAAACCAAAATTTACAAGGTGAGAGCTTGTATTGTATATTGGGAGGTATTTATAGTGCTGCTGCTATGTGAATTTTGACTGACAGTTCAGGAATCTCATAATGAGTTTTCATAAGGAGGTTGTTATGTTTCTGACAAGAATTGCGATAAGATTTGCCATTTATGTTTTGATAAGTTTCTGTTCAAGTTCACATTTTCAACACGTTCAGAAGAATTGGCAAAAAGACTGAAATGCGAACTCAAAAATTATTACAATATTCACATGTCAGAACACGTTTTCTGTAAAATAAGACAGGATATTTTGTTGTTTTGGGGGGAAATGATGGTACTTCAGAACTGCAGCCTTTGCAATTTGCTTATTGTGGTCATTAAAATTGTGATTCAGATTCCATTTTGATTAGTCTTGCAACCGAAAGTTATTGCCGTCCACAGACATCTCAACTGCCTTTGACTTCCCTGCACTGAAATGCAACTATTTGTCATATCTGTGCTATTTGTCACATTTCATACTGGAATATTTCTTTCGAGGAAAACAAAAAAAATAATGCCAAAAAACTTTGATTATTTTAGTGCTGTAAATGTGAATAATGCAGATAATGCAGGAGTTTGCAAAATTTAACACAAAATTCAGACCTGATTACACTGAAAGCTTTACTTTTTATCATATTATTTATTGATTTTAGATCCCTTGAGATGCACCTTCATCTCCTCTACTTGGAGTCAAAAAAACAGATTAAAAACTACAGATGAATCCACATTTACTTTTAATTGGAGGAAAAATTAGAGCATTATTTTTAAGTGGTCTGCAGTGGAATCTTGGTTTGCACTGAGTAACCCTGCTGACCAGAGGGGATTTTTACAACAATGCTCCTTCCTGCTCTGTAATCTGCATAGATGGAGCAGCCCTCAGACAGCTGTGTTGTGTGTGTGATCAGCCCAGTGGAGGATGTGTTGCAGGACACTTCACAGGGACAGTGGAATGCCCTGTAAGTGGGACTGTGTTCCACTCCACTGCTCCTGGAGACTGGGGCTTTTGTTGCCCAACAGCATTTGATCTGCCCAGAGGCAAAGTGCAACCAAATTACTATCTCCGAACTGTACCCAGACATGCCCAGCCAGTGTAACAGTCTGAAAACGCCCTCTTCGCTTAGTGACTAGAGTTCTGCTACAGCTTTGGACATTTTTGTGTTATCCTCACAGAAGATTTGTGTTTAATAATTGACTTTTAAGTTAAGCAGTAGCCCTTTCTAAAAAGTACACGTCAAGGTTAATTTACTTTGAAGGACCTGCACCAATATTTTTCTCATATGTTTGACCAAAAGATGTCGGTATTTAATTACAAAGAGTTTTATTATCCATTAACCGAGAAGTACACATTAGCATGCTAATGGTTCTCAGCTTGAGAGTAAAATACACACTGGTCTTTGAAAGTTGTGAAAAGCGCTTATAAACTCATCATGATCAATAATCAGGATGCTGAGAATGCATAAAGTAAGGGAGGAATAACCTTAACCACAACCACTGCAAATAGTTTCAAATGAGCTAGTTGTGTTTTTCATGTTTTAAAACAATAGGCATCTTTAATAAAGCATGAACAAAGATGCAATTCATAGCGAACTATATGTTTATTATTCAGGCAATACCTCTATTGGACAAGTGCTAATTCAGATTTAGTAACTTGCGTTTGTTAATACAGATATTATAAAGCTACGTACTTGCAATGTCAAAGAGGAAGGGAAAAAAGTTGTGAAAACTGTGATGTCACTGTCATGTGATAGAGAAGTAATAATTGCTCAAAAATCTTGTGATGCAAAGTGTGATTATTCTACCACTCTGACCAAACTGTTCTCCCAAAGCTTCCAATAATAGGTACTTTTTCTTATACATTGAAAGAAGCTGTTAAGAAGAGATATAAGCAAAAACATTACAGAAGTTTGCTGGTAGTGCGGTTTACTTGGCGTTCTTTTTGTCGAGCTGAAATATTGTCATGGCGACTTCACAGAGGCCTCTTTATTAGTCAGCTCTATCTCGCTCCCCTTGACTTCACCCTCTCAAGTGTTTGTTGCAGCTTAGCATAGCATGAGGACATTCATGTGACTCAAATGAAAGATGGGAGGGAGAGGAACTGTGCTGCTGTCTGTTTGTGTGTGTGTGATGCTTATTCACTGCAAGGACATTCCCAAATACCAAGCCCACAGGGTGAGGATGATGATGTCACTGCCAAAAAATCGACCAATCAGCACAGGGCATCGTAGGGTTCAGAGATTAACCAGTGCATGGGCCAGGCTACAAAGGAGTCTTGACCGATAAGAGCCAAAGAAGCGAGCTATGTGTGATAAAGTGTCCATAAGTGGTGGACACAGGCTGAAGTAGTGGTCAGTGTGCCACATGTGTTAGACTGCTGCAGAGACATGGGACAAGCGCATTCTTTCCCTGGTTAAAGAAGTGTGCTGCTGATTCATATCGTGAGTTGTTTAAAATGGTCTTCCGAGTAGGGCTGTTGTTGACTAAGTACCAGGAAGCAATGTATTTATTTATATTTAGACAGATTAAACTTACCAAATACCAAATCTTCAAATAGCTCACTCACTAACTTCTCCCTTCTGCTGTTGTCCCGTATGAATTCTTATCATCTAAATAAAATTTGTAGTCTAATGCAAATTTTGGTTGATTAAGACCACATCGACCAGTTAATCAAATAATGTGTTCAAGTCAATCGTGGTTATGTAGGGTCTTTTTGAATGAGAATTTTGAATGGTTATGCCTTAATAAAAATGTCTAATCTTTTTAATGTACAGATATTTGGGATTTCCATAAGCCCAGGTTTGACTCCCATAAATGCTCTGTGCATTTAATTTATTTTATTAGTTTGACTGGTTTCTCATCAAAATAATCAATACTCTTATAAAGTAGGCTGATACATTTGACAGTACAGTGAATTTACAAAGAAATGAGTAAATCAGCTGGGGGAATAGTTGTTTATGCCTTGTACTTATACAAAATAAACAAATTATAAAATCATATATTAAGTTTTTTGTTTATTTTTTTGTAATACAGATCTTGCGATAATTTAATTGTATGCTTTAAATGAGCATTTTGTCTTTTTATGATTGTAGGTAATGACCTCTTCCTCGTAGCAGTCCATGAGCTGGGTCATGCTTTGGGGTTGGAGCACTCCAACAACCCCCTGGCCATCATGGCTCCTTTCTACCAGTGGATGGAGACTGAAAACTTCCAACTTCCTGAAGATGATCGACGGGGAATCCAACAGATCTATGGTACATTTACTGTTTTGCTAACAGAACGCATTCTTTCAAGTATTTGGGGTTGAATAATACAGAGATCATTGTTGTACATTTAATTCACTGTAAAAGGTAATATTGATCTAAAACTATTCAATAATAGAAAGACATCCATTTAGTTCCTGTTAAAAATTACAGAATTAATAGACCCCGGCTCTCCATAGTGGCTCTCCATAGTGGCATTTCACACTTGTAAGCAGTTCTATTTTTATTGTTGAAAAATCCCTGAATTTTATGAATAACTGCATTGTCAAACCAGAGATTTCAAGACAACATATTACTCAAATTAGGTATGTGCTAGAATATTGAAAAAAATAACTATATTGTAATACTAAATTTGGTATTTTCGTATTCTGTTCTATTAAGAGGAGTAAGTTTTTCTACTTTTAATTTCACTAAATAATTTTATGACAGCTACGGTTTTGTTGCTTGTTTAGTGAATGGAAATGTGCTTATGGAATACTTTTGACATATTCACTGTTTCGATCATTAAAATTTAAATAAAATTTGGACAGGTAGTGGTTTAACAAATAAATACTGTGGTTAAAATATATTTGGCTCTTAAATAATAGTGATATATCGCAGAATATCATATATAGTTTATGCATTATTGCATGTATCACCATATTGTGTTATTATTGTATTGTGTATAGTATGCCATGTGTTGTGTATTGTCTCAAATCGTGTATAAATCCACTTTGGACACAATCTTCTTCTGTGTAGGTCAACCTGACAGCAGTCCCACACAAGCACTGCCCACTGTCACACCTCGCCGTCCGGACCCCAGACCTCCTCAGAATCCCCCACAGAACCCCCCGCAGAA
>KN506927.1:0-10933 GCA_000787155.1 Scartelaos histophorus
ATCTCCATGAAGAAAAGCGTTTGATGATCCCTCTGTTTTCTGTATTGTCAATAAAAATAGGAGGAGGCACACTGGGGCAGGTAATCAGCAGCCAGTATGGAGTGCCACATTCTTCCAGTATATTGTAACCTTTTAGTTGGTTCTAATCTCACTTCCCTGTCAAATGTAGCCAGTTACAAAAGAGGAAGGCTACCGGAATAAAAATCTGCCAAATGACATGCGACTGCTGTAGCAAACTCCAAACGTTAAAGAATACATACATAAATATTTGATTGTATAATCAAATATTTATATATAATTATATATAATTTTTTGTGTGAATGACTCGTTTCCATAATAATTTGACACAGGACTAGAGCACATCCTAATTCCATGGTATAACATCAAAAATATAAAACCTGAAAATTTGATATTAAATTTATAAAGACTAAAGACATATTTTATATGGGAAACTATCTCAAAACTGTTTACATATGCTGCCTGTCAAAACAATTTAAACTCAGTTTCTAGAGATTACAATTACAATTACAATTCTAATTGCTCATAACAGCATCAACTCAACAGCAGTGAGTACAGTGGAAGTCCCCGATTTAACAAAGAAATGTTTGAGCTTCAGCACTTTGCAAGGAACATAATCTCCATTTAAAAGGTCAGTAATAAAAATATAAAAACTTGAATATCAGCCGATTCAAACCACAGCTACATTCCTCAAAACACAAATTCTTATGTAACAAACCTGCTTTTTTCACAACAGTTCTAGTGAAAATATAACCAAATAGGAGCTAGAGCTGCTAGTTTAGAGCTCCATTTAAATTCCACCAGGTAATTCTGTCTTAAAATGTGAAAAGTTACAGAAGAATGAGGAAGCAATGCATAGGGTATACAATGTATATTATTCTCTGAGAGCATGCAAAGTTTCTCTTTAAAATAAGATTCACTTTCAAATAAACAACGGAGTAACTTAACCAAAGCAGCAGTGGCCATATGAACACAACACAGCTGTTTGTTGCAACTGGGCAAGCAAACTCCTCCATCGTGTCTAAAATGGCTCCCAGTAAGAAAATTCACCATTTTCTGTTTCTCTTGCAGTATTCTGTGTCACTTTTCCCTTGACTACAGATGGCTCCTTTTATTTCTGGCCTAAATCATGGTCCTCCCCATTGGCATTGAACTGATTCACATCCCCAATAGGCAACACTGTGCTTTCCCCCCACAACATTTAGGTTTGCACTTCTAAACTTCATCGCCACACTGACCATACTCTTTTCTCTTTGCCATGTTAGAAAGTTGTGACCTCGTCAAAAACATACCTGGAGTTGTGTTTTACTTCAATCACAATTTGCATATCAACATCTCCAAATGCTCAAAATGCTCTGTTCCACCTTGTATGTGATGAAGCAGTTTTCATAGTAGCAGCTGCCCTTTACTTTTAGTTCAGCTAAGATTAGAAAGTCCATGTCTGAAATTATCCAAATGATTATTTTGTTTATTTATTTGCTAGGGACAATCCATATTAATGATATAATGATATATTGTAGTTTGTATTAAAGAAATGTAAATGTGAGTCTGGATTATAACTACGGAAATGTAGTTAAGTAATAATCAGATTACTGTTTTGATTTTAGCCATAGTTTAAGTTGAGTTTTAAAACTGCTTGAGGCACATGTCTAAAGAAAACCGAAGACTAGAGGGTAATATCTCTTCATTTTAATTTGTTCACAAGCTCGCCATGGGACACGTGCAGATAATATGTTCCCACCCTGCGTCTCCTCTGACTGCACCTCTGCATAAGCCCAAACGGATGTATTCACTCGGGATGGTGATGGAGTGGCATCCCAGATGACGAAGCAGGGCATTAAGGTCTGACACATCACAATAATCTCCCCACAGGCCGGATTAAGTCTGTGAGTACCAGATTGAGGGATTTTTTTACCCTGGCATGGGTCAAAGCTGTAGCTTCCTGTCCACTTAGAGGTGAGACAGGCTACAGTGGAGAATGTTAGGGTCCTATCCTACATCTGTTACCTTGCCCCTTAGATACTTCATTCCTAACCTGTGACAGAGAAGAGAGACCAATAGCAAATAACTTACCTCTCTGCTTTATGGGCAGAAATTACACCCTATGGACTGAGGAAACAGGTAAAATAGAGTTAGGTCCTTGAAGATCCTTGAAAAAGCTGCTGGCTGCTTTTTTCCAGTAAAAATGAGCTACATTCAGCCTTATTTATCCTACAGATCACTAAATCCACCCAGAGCCGGAGTTAGAAGCTACTTGCCTCCAGAGATCATGCACCAATATGGTTTCACAATCGTACAGTCACAACCAGACAGAACATTACAACATTTGCTTGCCACATGATGGAGCTTATACACCTGTAAAACCAGCCGAACCACCAGATACTACGTGAGCTGCACTTATGTGAAGTAGCACAATCAGAGGGCTGTATTTACTATCACAACGCTGATGACTTTTTAGCAATCTATAAACTCCAAATGCACAACTTAAACCTAAATTTAATCTTGTGTTTTCAGTGAAGGAACAAATTTAGTTTTCTTCTTCTTTAACATATGTCCATCCATCCATCCATCTTCTCCCGCTTAATCCGTCTGGGTCACGGGGGCAGCACGCTGCCCATTACTCTGTGCACCAGACCCAGACCCTATGAACCCCTCTGCAGGTGGTGAGCCCACAGGACGGAGGGACTCCCTGCCAGTCCCTTGTTGTAAATTGTTCATAGGGTCTTTAACATATGTAGTTATTTAATAGTAAACCATATTTTTGGGTCTATACATTGCTGTCTGTAGAGTTTAAACTTTAGAAAAGCAACAGTGGCTCAGAGGATTACATACTTGTGGACCTACTCAGAGGTTTGTGATTCAAAGTGCTACCGTTGTGCTACTGGGCAAGACACTGTACTCACCTGGCCCTTATGAATGTCGTGTAAACATGAATTTGATTATCCATTTGTTAACAGACATCTCACTAACCAACTAACAGACATGAATCAAATATATGTTAGAACTTGAAAACATAATATAAAGACAATTACGCCGCCCAGTGATAAAATCTACTGTTACATAAGAACATCAGTCTGACATGAAACCTCTGAAATCTGTAATCTGTGCGTGATCAGCTCATCTGTACTTCCTGGTTGGATTAACCCATAGTCAGAAACATGCAAACATCATGTGACCTGCAGTTTGACCCCATTGCTATTCTTATCACAGATGTTTTTTTTGTTTTTTTGTAACTTTGCAGAAGAGTCAGAATAAAAAAATACCAATGGAGTGAAGATAGTTGATAGTGAATAGTTTTTTGATTCATCTGTTTGAGAAGTGCAGCCTGTCACCCATTTACAACCCCAAAACAGAACAAAGAAAACAACTGGGCTAATGAGAATATGCAGGAGATACAGTATCCTTAAGGTTTTGACTGATCCTGCAAAGTGACAGTTCAGTGGGCTTCTCTACTGAGCCTGAATAACCCTCAAGGTAGACACCGCAGAATGTTTAAGAAGGTTTATTGTCCCGAAGTGTGCAAATTAAATTAAAATACAAGATCAGCCTCTGACTATTGTAGCACAATGTATGTCACATGTAAAGAAGCCAATGGTGCACTCACCTTATTGAATGAGCTAACACAAATGAAGATAACTGGAGATGGACTGGGGGCTGTAGACAGAGTTCTGCACAAAAAGGTAAAGTCATGGTAAGAAAAACAGATATCAAAAAAGTGTCCAAAAAGGAGTGTACCACGAGAGGTAACAGACGATGTGGCGATGAAAAGAATGGCGGGGCTTCTCAGATGAGTTTTATAATGGCATGATGGGTTTAGACAAACGTTACTGACCAATAAGGGAAATGACTTTATGGGCTCCATAAACAGTTGAGCAGGAGAAAACAAGACACATAACATTATAAACTTATGCACCTGTAAAACCAGAGGTGAACCACCAAATAGGTATTAGATGACCTGCACTTACAATAAAAACTAAAACTATGGTCCAGTTGACAGAATTCATGAGAGGCATTACACAGACAGTCAAATAGTTGTTGTAATGATAAGTAATAACCAATAAATAATGTTTTAATTTAACAGTCAGTGCACATCAAGCACTAGTATTATTTCACACTGTGTTCATTGTAAACTCCAACATGGGTCTAAAAGGACTTAATGATAGAATTACAGTATGTCTGTTGACTCCTTGCTCAAAGTTGCAGAATAGGTTTGGTTTAATAGGTTTGTATTATTGGGAAATTATTTTTCAACCCTACATGCATGATCCGAACTTTTACAGCTCAAGTCTTATACTTATACAACAAAAATATTCCAAACCTTCACAATTTTGAAAAGAAATTATAAATACCGAGTCCCTAAAAATATTGTTCCAGCTATCATTTATTGAACAGTAAGTCGAAATAGTTATACTTTTCCCTTTTAATATAAATTATGCTTTGGTCCCCTCGAGCCCAATGTCAGCAAATGAGCTGCATCTGTTCACTGTTCTATTATGTAACACTTTGTCCATTATTATCAAGTGAATTTTCCCCAGACTTTGTAGACCCCACTAATAGCCTCACGAGGTGTAATTCTGACAGTGGAAACAATAATATATCTTTGAGTTAAATCACAATGTTATGCCTCTAAGCATCATTGACAAGACTTCTCCTCTGTTGGTAACAAACAGAGGTGGTGTAGTCTCTGAATAACATGCAAATTCCTCCCAAATGGTTACATAACATCCCAGAAAATCTTTTATCAGAGTGAAAATTTTACAAAAAGCACTGTTTTGACGAGTGGGCTTAATTCGGAATGCTTCTCACGTGGCAACTAGATGAGACATAATGCTGAGAGGTAGTACTGTCCACAAAAACACCACTGTTAGAGTTTGTCTAGTGATGACGTGCCCTGCTAATTTTATGGCTCGAGCAGTCATAAAGTATCATCTCAGAGTTCAAAATCATCTATTAATAATTAAACAAGCTTATGTTGCTCAATGTTGTATTTACATTTGAAATCAGGGAGAAACACACACAAAGACACATTTTTTGAATTTCTCTGATTCTTGGGGACATTGCATTGACTTAAGTTATAGGTTGTATAGAGCATTTTCTACGAGGAGTACAGCGACTGTTGTGCATGCATAAAACCACCCCCTCTCCAGTAGCTCCCGCCTCCTCTTTACGCCAAAAACCTTTATAACCACTGCGCTGTTGGTGCTGCTGCCACTTTTCTCTTTTACCATTATCATAACTCCAATGATATTCAGAGTTATAATAAAGTAATGTATGCTGTGCAAAATCTTGGTGATTACTTTAGATTTCCATACATTTTTAATGAAATAGTTTATCCTAGAAAACAAATTCACTCCTCATCGCTACACAGAAGTAAAAAAAAGCCCCCTCACACCGGGTTATCGTCCTGGGGAGTATTTTGAGTATTCTTTAATCCAGCAGCGATGTTTAGCTGTTGAAGAGGAACAGAGTAGAGCTGAGCCAGCTTTCAGTGCAGACCCAAAAGTGCATTTATTCCAAAAAACGGGTAAAAAAAATATATTTACAAATTTACAAAAAATTTTAAATGTTCCCAACACAGGTAAGGCTGGCTCCTTTTATAGGTCACCTCTATTAATTGGGTGAGCTCATTTCCACAACAGGTAAGTACAAGTCATTTCCATTCAATTCAGTTTAAAAACTGTATCAAAAACACTGCTCATATATTCAATTTATTCTAAATACAAAAATATATATCTTTATTAAATTAGCTTCATTAAATTATTCTTGGGTACATGGATGCCTGTCCCAGAACCTTCTTAAGGTGCTTTGTTTCTCCAGGGACTCTTTTGGCCATAACACCTGGGCAGACACCAAAGAAGGTAAGTACAAACAATTTTTACTCAATTTTATTCTAATTAAATGTACCTCTACTCATTTCATTGACTTATTTTGCTTTATTTTACAAGCCAATCACTGAACCAATTATTAATCACTCAATAAATAGTTTAAAACTTTAAAACACATTTGTTTGTCCTTTTTAACCCCTGTTAGCTAGCCCCAGCCTATGTAAAGGGCACTAGCTACATTACACATACATTATAGCTGTGCTTGTTTCAGTGTCAGCTGCTCCTCCCTTCAGACAGATATAAAACAGTGACTTACAAACCCTGTCAGAGCTGAAGAAGCTGCACTGTTGACAGAATTCAGTGTTTTTTTTTTTGTTTTTTTTTTGTAATGCTGTAAAATTTGTTAGGATTAGAGTGGACGATGAGCTACTTTGACCCACGATTCATATGTAATGTCCTATTTACTTTATCTTAGGCTTTCTTGGTGGCAGTCACCTGAAGTAGGTCCTATCTCACCTCATTTTCTACTCCCACTTGATATTCTTCCCTTGCTTCAGTCAATTTTGAGAGTTTTGTCCATCAACCTCATATGACAAATTTAAAGATGTGATTTAAAGATGTGTGACTTGCACAAAAACACAGCAAAATTAAGACTAACTGGGCATGGAGCAGGACTAAACCAGGTTGTCATCAGGATTCAAGTGGGAGCAAACTGTGTGAGCAAACCAAGGCAAGTGAAAGCACCGTAAAAGAGATTAGACACTTTCAAGTCCGCAGTGAGGTTTTTGTTGATATTTAATAAAATGCTTCTGCTGGTTATAGTAGGCCAACACTTCTAAAGGGACTAAACGTTAGACTGTGTAATGCAACTTCTAATACAAATATACTCAGTATTCTGTTGCTATTTAGGATAAGTGTAAAAACTACTTAAAACTCAAAGTATTTGCGAGTATGGAGTAGCTGCTGCATGTCAGAAATCATTGAGAGGCCAGAGTGAAATGCAAGACCAACAGTCCATTCAGTTACGTCACAAGATTCTCTCCACAAACAGTAACCTTTCATCTCAAAATTGTGCAGTGAACATCGGGCTTAAGTACTTTAATAATTAACTTCTCCCAAGATTTGTTTTGGCAGTGTCCTATGGATCCAAACACAGTTGACTAAACTTTCACCCCTGACCCAAACCTGTCGAGGCAGACGACTGTCCTGTCTGAGCCGGGGTCTGCTGAAGGTTTCTGCCCAAAAGTGGAAGTCTTTCATCTCCACTGTTGCTCAGAGGACAAATACTGTGTCAGCATGGTGTTTTCCACCATTTAACATCAAAATGTATGTCTGCTTGGTCTTGAATGGAATTTAGATTAGATCCAGACAGACAATATGCAATGGTGAAGATAGCTTATTTTAAGGTCTAGTCGGCTGGTGCAAAAATATCTTTCTAAGGATAGAAACTGAAGGCACGTGTATCAGTTTTTGGCATCATATTTTGTTTTTATATGATTTAGTTTTATTAATCTGACAATCTCCCAAGTCACACAAGGTTGGAACTATATTGGGTAAGAAAAGTAAACAAATATGTTGCCTTAAACTTTAAGATATATTTGCGTTTTTGATTCTTTCTTTAAAAAGTAATTAATAAATCAAGTTGAGGGATTCTGGTTCTGGTTGGTTAATTGGCAAAAACCAAATGGACATCCTGTTAATGAAAGAAGAGGAAGTGCAGTATATTAGGCTCCAACAGTGGTGTCTGTACTGAGTTTCTATTGGGTTTTAAAGTCACTTGTGGCACAGCTGTGAGCTGGTTGGTCATTTTAAATCAGGACTTGTTGATGTTTCTTGTGCATTTTTCCATCCACGATTTTGAAGCATGGCTGTTAGACTGCTCTTTGGACCATAGTCAGAAGTCACTATGCTAGGTGATGCTGGTGCAATATTCATAGCAGTGTGTGGATGCAAAATAACTTCCTCCTTCCTAAAGTCAGATAAAACCAAAGTCATAGTCTTTGGTTCACAGAAACAAAGAGAAGGTGTCAGCAGTCACCTCCAGTATCTCACTTTAAAACCTTTAAATCAGACAAGAAATCTTGGGGTAATAATGACTTGAACTTTAACAGCCACATAAAATCAATAACATTTGCAATCTTTTACACCTAAAAACATGAGATGAGTGTAACGTAGGTTGGCAATGAGGTATACTGTCTAAATCAGACAAGGAGAGACTTATCCATGCATTTGTCTCCAGTAGGTTAGACTACTGTAAGGACTGGCTCATTGGCCTCTCCAAATGAGCTGTGAGACATGCAGTACATCCAGAACGCTGCAGATCAGGTCAGCTTGACTAGAACCAAGAAATACTAGCTCATAAGTTCTATGCTCAGATCTCTGCACTGGCTCCTGTGGCTCAGAAAATAGACTTTAAAGCAGCTCTGCCTGTTCTCTCCATGGCTGAACACCAAAGTACATCTCTGAAATGTTAAGGCCATATGAATCTGCACTCTGAGGAGCTCAGGGACTGGCCTCCTGCTGGTGCCCAGAGTCAGGACTAAACACAGAGTCAGCATTTCAGATTCATGCAGCTAAAACTTTGAACAGTCTTCCTGAACATGTGAGACAGGCCTCTACTTTGACGCTGTTTAAATCCAGACTAAAAACTGTTCTGCTAAGCTGTGCAATGCACATATGACTGAAAGGTTCTGCACTCTTCTATTTCTGTCATTTAATGTCTCTCTCTTTTTTATTTTATAATGATTATTTATGTTTTTGATTTGTTTGTATTGAGATTTTAATCTATTTCTTATTCTGTATAGCAAGAATTACTTTGTGTATGAATTGTGCAAATAAACTTGCCTTGCCTCTTCAAAGGTGCTGCATACATACTACCAAATTATAGGTGACGGCCTCTGGAGTGCAGCCCTCACTTGGTGTGGTTTACCTTGTACAATACTTGATCACACAATGTACAAAATTTTGTTTATGATGGTACTGACCCCACAAACCCCACAAAAAGTATCACTTTTGCAAGGCAAGGCTCGGTGATCCCATTGGAGGATATGCTGATAAATACAAACATGTCTGTGAAGACAATCTTCACTCACACTCAAATCTAGAGTCAGAGTTTATGTCCCCCAGTTTCTCTCGCAATTACATTTTAATGTGGCTTCCAGGTTAGTCCAAGTTTGACTCTTGGTCCCAGTAGCAGCTTCTTTAAATATCCCCAGGGCATATTTGTCATTTTGTACAGAACTCATTTAGAAATGCACATTCACAACCATTGCTATTACTGTTAGAACAGCTAGATAGATAAGACCAAACGTTTATTATGAGTACACAGATAATACTCAACCCATTTTCCTTGAACTCATTATCCATCCATCAGTGACATGTATTAGGTGACGAAGCAGTTACCAAATTCACCTCACGGCAAAAACACTTTTAGCACTAGGTTCTCAGAAAATATAAAACTTTTTGGGTAGAAAATGTTATATTCTTCCTGATACAAGCTGGGAGGGTTTTGCTTGGGCACATTACTGGATTTTTTAAAAACTTGTTTATGGTGTTGTAATGTGCCAACTGCAGGCATAAGGTACCACACAGCCGCCCTTGAGGACTGCTGTAAGCCTTCTGCGAGTCTGAGGTTAGAGTTACTCAAAAACACTGTTAAGAAAAAAGTGTTACATAAGCTGTGGAGAAATTCAGTTAATAAATGGAAAGTAGAGCTGTTTAATTTCATACTGTGAAACATTCCAGTCAGATCAATGGCATATCCATAGAAACAAGTAGGTGACGGACACTCAAACAAAAAGTTACATAATGCACCTTTTATTTAAATGTATTTATCTCTGTGGAGGAAAAACAGACGACGTCACCAGGCCATGTTACTCTTCAGTCAGTGGTATTTTTTTTTTTAATAAATGAAAACACATTTAACCAAAAGCATATGACCTTACTCAAACGTTCTCTTTTCTGGTGGGGGTCTACCACCTGCTTATTGTTTAGTCTGGATGTTCATAGAAAAATAATGCTCTTTAATATCTATCTTTCCTTCCAAATCACCAGAACAGAACAGTGCAACTGTAGATCAAGATGTAGATTTTGAGTCATTTTATGGCAATGTGTTCCTGGTTTGTAGTGCAGGATGGTGGCAGTGTGGGACAGGAGTCACCTGAGCTGGGATAATGGCCGCTCCACAGTCAATGATAAAAAATAAGTCTCTATTGTTGAGTGGGCGCTGTGTTCCTGCAGGTCTGGTCCCTTATGCTAATTCAGTAAGTGATCCCAGGACACTGTGTGGTTCTGGGGTTACACTGCTCTATGCTGGGCCCTGACATGGAAGAGGAGAGGGTGTGCCCCATGGGAACCAATACTATGTCCACAGCACGTCAGTCACCCTGAAGAAGAGAGGAGCAGCAGAGAGAGGCTGAGGTTTACGCCTATGGTGAATGGAAAAGAAGGAGAGTCGGGAATGTATCGGGACACGAGCTACTGCAGGTGCTGAAGGTGAAGGAGTTCAAATCACAACAATAAATAAAAAGTAAGGTAAGGTAAGGTAAGGTAAACTTTATTGTCCCGAAGGGGAAATTTGTCTTGGGCCACAGTGCCACACAGCTGCAAAACATAAACACATACACAACAGTCAGCCATAAGGTTCGATCTCTACCGAGTCTCTCTGTAAGTAAGAATAAATCGTAAGCAGCAGGTCGACCTTACTTTAAAGATGTAAGTGTTCTGGTACATTGCATCTAGCCAAGTTAAGATTATGATTGTGATTTGAGTAAATCTGCCATTGGAACAAGATTTTTGTACCTAAAATATGAAAATATGTCTTGCTACAGTAGATAAGAAAAACAGCAATTTTTGCTCTTTAAATAAGAAACTAAGAAATAAAAACACACTTATTCCATTTGTGCTTAAACTTACTTGTCAAGTTGAATCTACTCAAATAGACTAAAAGAAATAGTAAAACAATCATTTAAGTAATTTTAGTGTACCTGGATATTATCATTTGCAGTGTGGAGGGTCCTACCACGCTCCTGTCTTCATGGAGATGTTATTGCTTTACCTGCATTGTCCCAAAGTACGGCATTAAGTTTTTC